>SJYA01002832.1:375581-447058 GCA_006410615.1 Neotragus moschatus | reverse complement strand
CTCCAAGTTCTCTCTGCATACTCAGAATCAGCACCTCACTTAGGGCTGAGTCAGACATGCAGGTCATGGGGTTAGGTGGACAGCTGGGTATTTAATCTGCTCCTAGACATCTTCAACTAAAATCGGCCTTTAGTCTTAGAAGAAAGCCCGTACAAGTCTAAGATGAGATCCTTAAGACTAGTCCAGAGCCTTTTCAGGGACTATGCATATTTTTAAAAGTCCAACAACCTGGTTTCCTATTTTAAGCTTACTGTGGTAACTTTATGTAATTATCTGATATTGCTATCTGGTTTTGCAGTGTATTTTAAAGATTATTTTTCATTTTGATCTCTTAAATTATGAAAAGCCTGTAATTGTCACTTAATAAATCTGGCTCTATATGGCAAGGAGATGAAAGTGATTATATGGCCTTGTTTTATAAGAGCTCTTACTTATTTTGATTTTAATAAGTTAAAATGCATATTTAAAATGTCAAACTGCTTTCCATATTGGCTTTCTAAAATTTAGAATTCTTTGTCTAGCTTCAGTAAAATAATAAATTTGGACGTCCTATTTTTGTTAGTTTATTACCTTTACCGGATTAAGAGGAAAGCCTACAGAAACATCACACCACCAAGCCAACATGGACTGACCAACACATACCCAGGGAGCAGTCCTTCAGTTTAGAGAGAAGTTGGCCCCTTGGGCAACAGGATCTCCTCACATCAAGCCTACTGAATGGTGTTTGGCACAGTTGGCAAGAAGGCGTGACACGTTAAGTTAAGGCAGACCTTACTTAACTTAGGGACAGAGTATGTATTCTCTGCTCACCTTATCTCAAAGAATTAACTAAGACTTCATGCAATAAGGGGGCTGGAACAGATGTAAACTAATGAAAGTACAGACAGCAGGTCATGATAAGGTCATCTAAGACCTAAAGGAAATGGTCTTAATGACAGAGAACACAGACAAAACGCAGGCTGCGCGCAGTACAAGTCAGAGCCAGTTTCTTCGTCCTGGTCTCATCTGAAAGGCTGACCTGAGCCCTCCTGCAGAGTGGACAGCTAAGCAGCAGAGGCAGTGAGCACAAAATCTTCTACTGACACCTTCCCACATTCCAGAAAGGATCTAAAACTGTTTTGTTGCCAGTAATTTTGCTGGCAGGAAATGGGAAAGCAGCCTTTCCTGACTACAACAGGAGTTTCTTGGACACTACACTAGGAAAGGTCCCGTCTTAGAACCCGGGTATGCTCTAGCTGGACTAGGAGTCTGGCAGTAGGCAGTGCAAGGTATGGCAAGCTCCCAGAGTAGCCCTGAGCGCCTGATGGCAACGGTTGATACCTGAACACAACTGGAGAGCAAAGCTGTGTCTAACAGGCTAAGTGTCACCTGGACACTGCCGTCAAGGACTTCAGACTCCCAAAACAAGAGTCTGGGGACTATGCAAGCTGTGGTCAACACAAAGAGAAGACACACAGAGGAGCAGATATGCACTGGACAAGTAAGTATCCCTCTGTGAACACTACTCTGCCTCTTTCTGTGGCTCTGAACTTTTTAATACCATTACTGGATTAAGAGGAAAGCCTACAGAATCATCACACCACCAAGCCAACATGGACGGATGAAAACATACCCAGGAACCAGCCCTTCAGTTTAGAGAGCAGCTGGCCCTTTAAACCACATGCGTTTTTCTAGAATGAATATAACAGTTTGTGATCTGCTTTAGCCAGTTCAATAGCCTGATTTAACTTCCTTTTAGAGTGACCTGAGATCTTTTTGACTGCTTACCCATCAGAGGGATAGAATTTCTAAGGAGAGCTGAATTTCTGGTTCCTTCCTTCTCTGCGACACATAACACCTCCATGGACGTTATTGGACATACATGCCAGTTTCCTTTCTGATTTCTTGGAGCCCAGTAAGATACCTGCACTGCAGAGAACAGTATTCCTCTCTTTCCTAAGAAGGTTTCTTCTGCTAATAAAGATTACACAGTGTCTTCAAACACAACAGTCAAGAGGAAGAAGTCTACCTCGCCTTCTGAGATTTTCTTGTTCTTTTCAATAAGATAACGTCAATCATAATCCTGGGGAAAAAAGCCAAAAATCTTGGCCTTTACTCATAATAAGAGAATGCACAGTTATTGAAGAGGAACAATTTCCATGGAACATCACACCTTTAACCACTCCTACATCCTTTGGAATATTCTACTTTGGTAGGAAGTTGGTAGACAATAGAGATTATAAGAGAAGAAATTTTTATATCTGTTTGAAATTGGCAGAATTTTCAATGCGTTCATGTGTTCTTTTGTATACTCATGTTAATACAAGTGGAAATGTGCAAAGGCCCAGAAAATGCGTTCCATGTCCACTGTAATTAGCAATAGTGCCTAGCTCTGAGCCAACAGCAGATGGGTGATCAATAAACTCTTTGGGACTATGATGATGTTAATTCTCTGCAAATTATTACATAAAAGAAACAAACAGAACTGTATTAATTAAAAGCTGGGACAGACTGTTTTACATTTCAGAATATCAATCCAGGAATTTGCCTAAGCATATAAATCTCTGTTCTAAACATCTATGAAGACTAAATTTTAAGAAAAGAATGGAGGCTCTGAAGTCAGAATATCTGGCTTGCCTACAGGTCCTATCACTTATTTGCTAAGTGATCTTGGGCAAGTCAGTTAAACTTTCTGTGCTTCGATCTGTTCATCTGTAGAATTGAGGATATAATAATAATTGCCCTACCTATGACTCAGAGCTCTTCTGAGAATCGAAAGCTATGGAGTTTGTGAAAGTATCTTATATACATCAATTTATAATCCAAATGTACACTGAGGCCATTAATATTATGCATCTGAAGATGCAGAAGCACTCTGGGTCTGAAGTTAACACACTACAGCCAGAAGACAGTGGCTCCAGCAAACAGTCAGACCCAGGTTCTAACATCTTGCTTCTGGACTGTGCTTTTGTGAGGTGTTGCTCAAGTCAGAGATGAAGCNCATCTGAAGATGCAGAAGCACTCTGGGTCTGAAGTTAACACACTACAGCCAGAAGACAGTGGCTCCAGCAAACAGTCAGACCCAGGTTCTAACATCTTGCTTCTGGACTGTGCTTTTGTGAGGTGTTGCTCAAGTCAGAGATGAAGCATGGATGGGCTAAATGCTAACCAAAGCCACAAAGCTATGCTATGTCATATAGCCAGAACCAGATGCGGAAGGAAAGTGAACTATGTTGACAGTTCTTGATTGTTTTATTATCATGGTACACTTTCACCTACTAGAATTTTTCACAATCTACTTAAGGGACTCAAAGACCCAAAACATCAAAGCACAAAAGCAAGACAATATTGTGAAGGATCTGTGGTTATAAATAATCTACTTGGTTCACCCAGCCAGTCCTGCTGAAACTGGGGTTCCTCACAGCCCAGAACACACTGTTTCACTCCAGCTCTAGTAGGACACCAGGCTCCATCTCTTACCACTGGCTGTACCTTTGCTCTAGCACAAGTCATATTATATTCCCCATATATCATCACAGTGTGCAGATCTGATGACAGTCAGCTACGCTTTCCACATTTGTCAGATACAGAGGCAACACTTCCTGCTTGATAACCAGGATGTGTAATTAATGTGAGTCTGTTCCAGAAGAACAAGGAATTGGCTCTGAGAATACTCACTACGGCAGAATGGCAGCTCATGCTTAGACTTCAAATCCTGGCTGAGCATGGTGCTGCATCAACATGACCCAACACCAGGCTGTACCCCATGAATAGGATCTGTCATGTTCTACAAGCCCTGAATGCACTGTGTAAAGAGCTGTGCATGAACCACATTTTCTGAAGATTTTAAAGGTACAAGGCAAAGAAATAGTTAAAGGATCTTTTTGTTTTGAAAACAAAATAACTTTCCTAATTTACGTCTTGCAAACCCTTATTGACATCCCTGGTAGCTCAGATGGTAAAGAGTCTGCCTGCAGTGCAGGAGGCTGGGGTTTGATCCCTGAGTTGGGAAGATCCCCTGGAGAAAAAAATAGCAACCCACTCCAGTATTCTTGCCTGGGAAACCCCATGGACAGAGTAGCCTAGCAGGCTACAGTCCATGGTGTCACAAAGTGTCAGACACGACTGAGCAATTCAACAACGATAACAACTCCTTATTATTATATATGGCGCTATCTAAAATAGGAAAATCTTTCTGTGTTAATAAGCACAGCAAACAATACAGAACTCTATGTCCCCTGAGGCTGTTTTCTCCTTCAGGCAAAATTCAGGTTGGCACAGCTCCAATGGGAGAGATACTTCGATGTATTTGTAAAGACCAAATCCCACAGGTTATCAAAAGCCAAGATGCCCAGTCTATGAATTACCATAATTAAGAAATGGGCAGAGTAAACAGAAAAAGGCAGACCATTAAAAGACTAAGCTACACTGACGATTTCCCAAGCACTCAGAACCTTGTGTTTATGTACATGGAAGAGAAGGAGGGTGCGTCTTCAAATAGAGTAAGATGCCAAGCAAGGAAATACATTTTATTAAATATTTAATTTCTTCTTTCTTCTGACATTCTGAGGATTATAAGTGCATATAAAGCAAACTTGAAATAGAAAATGGATATTTACCTAAGAGATTCAAGAAGCGTAGGGATAGAAAAGAGAAGTAATGAGACCTCTGCATGGGGAAGGGAATATCAAGGGACTAAGGAATGAATAACAGCGCTTCAAGCCTCTAGTCACCTCTTGTTTACACTTCTGGCAACACAAGCTTACAACCAGCCACACCTTTGTAATCTTAATGAAGAAAAACCATGTTTAGATGTAACCATTACTTTAAAATGTCCTTATAAAATATAATGAAAAGGAACCATAAGAGACAGTTTTCCTTATTTCGCATTCAAAAGAAAATAAACGTATTTCAAAATAAACACTTTTATGTTAGCTACCAGTTTCCCTGAATATTCACTGGAAGGACTGATGCTGAAGCTCCAATATTCTGGCCATCTGATGCAAAGAGCTGACTCACTGGAAAAGACCCTGATGCTGGAAAAGATGGAGGGCAGGAGGAGAAGGGGGCAACAGAGGATGAGATGGTAGGATGGCATCCCCAACTCAATGGACATGAGTTTGAGCGAACTGTGGGAGACAGTGAAGGACAGGGAAGACTGGTGTGCTGCAGTCCATGGGGTTGCAAACAGATAAAAGTGACTTAGCAACTGAACAACAACAACCTGTTTCCCAAATTTCAANTGGAGGGCAGGAGGAGAAGGGGGCAACAGAGGATGAGATGGTAGGATGGCATCCCCAACTCAATGGACATGAGTTTGAGCGAACTGTGGGAGACAGTGAAGGACAGGGAAGACTGGTGTGCTGCAGTCCATGGGGTTGCAAACAGATAAAAGTGACTTAGCAACTGAACAACAACAACCTGTTTCCCAAATTTCAAAGGCCAAAGTAAACTTTTAAAACCCATCCAAAGTCCTTTTCTTATGAGCTAAAAGTTAAAAAAAAAAAATCCATTTTTACTTTTGCTTCAGGTTTATGTTTTCTACTAATAATAGCACCTGAGATTTACCGAGTTAAAATCACTCTGACGCCTTTGCATAGATTATCTCATTTAATTATCACAACAACCCAACAAGGTAGGTCCTGTTATTACATCCCTTACAGAAGAAGTTGGGTTTCAAAGTGATTACAACTTGCTTACAGTCCGGAATGTGGTATATATGAGATCAAACCCAAGTAACTCTTAATAGCTACACTTTTCGTATCACATACAAAAAGCTAGTAATGGTATTATAGAGCAGCTAAAAATGAATAAGTTGAACACTCCTAGAAAAAAAATGGGCAAGATGTATTAGCAATTCATAGGAAAAAAGTACAGATAGATCGCAGAAAGATCTCAATATCCCTCAGTTCCGAAATGGGCACTTCAACAGAACAGGGGCTTGGCTTGTTCATTACTGTAAACTCAGCACTTTGAATAGAATGTAGCATTATTAGTAGCTCAAAAGGTATTTGTCAAACAAATAATTTGGTACATATATATTTTTAAAAAGCAAGGGCAAGAACTGTATGCCTGTATTTTCTATCATTAGTGTGAAAAAACAAAATTGTATGTATTGATGATTGCAATTGGGCAAAGGCAGAGGAGTGGATAGTTTAAAAAGTGGAANGTAGCATTATTAGTAGCTCAAAAGGTATTTGTCAAACAAATAATTTGGTACATATATATTTTTAAAAAGCAAGGGCAAGAACTGTATGCCTGTATTTTCTATCATTAGTGTGAAAAAACAAAATTGTATGTATTGATGATTGCAATTGGGCAAAGGCAGAGGAGTGGATAGTTTAAAAAGTGGAAGTTAAAATTTGCAAAATATACCCTATTACATTTCTGAATTTCGAACCACATGAATCACCAATTAAATATTTTTAAAGAGAATCACCTTTGCACACACACATACACACATGCATTTTTAAAGAGCTGTTGAAGAAAAACCCAATTGACTAATATCAAAGCAAATGAGACCAAAAGAACTGAAATCTGCTCATGCTGTGTGCTAAGTTGCTCAGTCGTGTCTGACCCTTTGAGACCCCATGGACTGCAGCCCATCAGGCTTCTCTGTCCATGGGATTCTCCGGACCACTTCCTTCTCCAGGGGATGTTCCCGACCCAAGGATCGAACCTGTGTCTCTTGTGTCTCCTGCAAAGGCAAGCAGGTTCTCTCTCACTAGCACCCCAGGAAGCCCCAAAATAATGACTTTAATTGTTAAGTATTTTGCTTAGAATTCCTAAGCATGACCAAGTGTTACTGGAAAGAGTCTGTGTTTTTCCAACTGTGTTTTATAGATCCCCAAGCTCCCAAGAGACGTTTTAGAGGTCAGGGGCAAGATCAGAAGATGGGCCTGTAGGCATCCAAGCCTCAGCTCTTTCTTTCAAAAGAGCCACTCCTTTTAACTGACTTTTTAAAATTGGTTGGGAAGAGGTTGAGTTCTCTAGAAAGAAGCCTCCAGGACTTCCTCAGTGGTCAAGAATCCGCCTTGTAATACAGGGTCACAGGTTCAATCCCCGGTCGGGGAGCTAGGATCCCCCATGCCCTGGTGCAACTAAGCCTGAGTGCCGCCAACTAGAGGGCTGGTGTACTGCAATGACAGATCCTAAGTGCCACAGATAAGACTTGATGCAACCAAATACATAAATACTAAAGAAAAGAAAAAGAAATCCTCAGGAAGCCTTAAAAAAAAAAAAAAAATGCCTCCAGTTTCCTAGAGTCACTCCTGGCAGTAAGTTTGGCAAGTCCACTTTGGTTTGTGAAGATAATTATTATAAATCTTGACTCACACTACCTTTTTTCCCCTTTCCTAACATAACCCCAAGTGACCACAGCCTGTCAGCTTCTTATCCTAGATACAGTTTTGCTTATTGTTTCAGATTATCTTTTGAACTCTCTTTGCAGAGATGGGGGTTGGCTAACCCTCATCTGCCAAGCTGGCAATCCCTTCTCCTGGTCAAGGAATCTCCAAATATGTTTTTGCCGGAGAGCCAGGTGCCGCGTGGAATCGGAGTGGCCTGCTGGCTCTTACTCCTCAGCGTTAGCCACCGTGATCCAACTTGCCAGTGTCCGTGGCCTCTGATGACAGAGACCCGGGGTTCCAAAGACAGGATCGTGGGCGGTCTGCCCAGGCTGCCGCCCAGCGGGGCCCTGGCCCAGCTTCTCTCTTTAGAGGATACAGCACTTTCTCTCTCAACCGTCTCTCCTTGAGCTGTTACCTGTGTCCTGGTCCCGAGCACTCTTTTCACTCAGGCTGGTGACACAGGCTGGGGTCTGCTTTGTTCATGAGGAAGGCCCCACAGGAGAGCTGCGTGAGCTTCTAGTGATACTTTTTCTTTAATTACAGTTCTCTGCTTTCCAGAGCAAATAAGTACTCTGAGTCAGGGAGTAACGTGAGAGCATAGAACACAGTGTCTCTGGAACCTGCATGCTTCAGTCGTGTCTGACTCTTTGTGACCCTATGGACTGTAGTGCACCAGGCTCCTTTGGCAACGGAATTTCCCAGGCAAGAATACTGGAGTGGGTTCCCTCTGCCAGGGGATCTTCCCGACCCAAGGATCGAACCTGAGTCTCTTGTGTCTCCTGCATTGGTAGGCTAGTTCTTTACCACTAGCGTCACCTGGGAAGCCCCAGGCACTACCTCAAATCTGGTTGGCTAATTCTGGGCAAGGCTCTTACCCCTAGGTCCTTAGGTGTCTCTAGACCCCTGGTCACTACATGACAACCAGGAGCTACCCCAAACATTTCCTGACAGACAAGGGTATTTTTCCGCCCAGGGTACCTGAGGGCCTCTGAGTGGAGTGACTTGCTAGTAACTCTCTGTGTGCCTGTGTGCTCAGTAATGCCTCGCTCTTTGCAACCCCCTGGGCCGCAGCCCACCAGACTCCTCTGTCCATGAAATCCCATGGACAGAATTTTCAGGCAAGAATATGGACTGCGGTGCCATTTCCTTCTCCAGGGGATCTTCTCAATCCAGGGACTGAACCCACATCTCCTGCTTTGACAGGTGGATTCTTTACTACTGAGCCACCAGGGAAGTCCAGGTGGATTTGTACTACTGATAAAATATATCAGAAGCTGAATAATTTCTATTCACAACTAACAACATTTTCTCAGTATAATCCTACTTCTTGGCAGATTGTCTTAGTTTATATTCTCAACCCTTTTGTTTGACTTCAACATGTCAGGATATTCTTCACACACAGAAAACAGCTGTTATTCGGTCACCTAATAATTCTAAAGCAGTCACGAGGGATAAACCAAGGGTAAACTAAGGGATTATCTAGAGTCTGAAGCTACCATTTCAGCAAACTAAACATTTAAGATTCTTGGCCACATTTATGAAAGAATGCAAGGCTTTTATTCAGGTAAATACATCAAGAACAAGTACATTAATTAGAGTCAGATAAAACTTAGTCCCTATCACATTTCTGTTGTAAAAAAAAAAAACCCTTCTGTATTTTAAAATTGCAAAGGTATTTTTATATTTTCTTATGAAAATTTTATTAAGTTCTGGCCTTACACATTTATGTTTGGTTCATCTAGAATTTAATTTATATTTGTGAAGTAGAGGGCCATTTCTTTTTTTTTTTTTCTGTATTAAATGATTCTCCCAGCAGCATGAACCTAACAGTCCATTTTTTTCCCTCCCCAATCTGCTATGCTGCCTCTCTCACATATATCAGGTTTCCTTATATGTCTGGGTCTTTGGACCTTTTACTTTCATTCTTCAGATCAGTCTTGCCTGCAGGACAATTCTGCACTAAAGATTTGTAATCAACTTGGCATTTAGTCAGGCAAATGCCTTCCCTCCCTCAAACCAGGTTCTTGAGCTGTATCTTGGCTCCTCAAAGCCCTCTGAGCTTAAAGATATAGCTCAGAATCCATTTTTCAACTTTCAAGGTAAAGTGCAACTTTAATTAAAAGCATATTTGAGTCTATAGATCAATTTGGTAAATCAAACTTATGACAATGACTTTTCCTTCTTGATAAGTTTTATATCTTTTAGTATTTATTTCAAGGTAAGTGGCTTTTTAATAAATATTCTAAAATTGACCTCCTCTCCCAGTTTTAACTGCAGTTTCTGTCTGTTGATGGTGCACAGAAATGTATTAATAGTTAGCTGACTTTGTAGCAAAGCAACCTTGCCAAACTTTCATAGTAACTATAATGATTTGTCTGTAGACATCTATGGTTCTGTTTATTTCTAAATCTGGGGTCTGTGCCTTCAAACAATGTTGAACAAAAAAGGTGATGGCAGGCATCCTTGTCTTATTCCTGAAATTAGAACTGTTGTTTATAGTTCATTATCAAGTATTTATTTGTTCCAACTTTTAACCAGATTAAAGGAGTTCTCTCCCATTTGTAATCTGCTGTCTGTTAATCATGAATGCCTAATTTCATTGAATGTTTTTTCTTTATTAGGATGATCATAGGCTTTTATCTTTTAATCTACTAATACTGGGAATACCATTTATAGCATCACAACATGAATCCAACATTTCAGATTCTGACTAACCTGTTCTATGTTAGTATCTTTTACATTATATATATCCAGATTAGATAAATATCAGTATCTTTACCAATTATAGCAACTTAGGTCAAACTCCTAAAATGTTAGAAGAGGAGAGCTCAGAATAAGTGTAATAAATTGGGCCCAAGACTCGAGAACTGATCCCGCAGAACACAGACCACTGAGATGACAAGAAGCCCTATAAACATAAATCTGACCAGTATGGTGAAAGCTAACCTTCCACAAGGCAATACAATGTATTTTCTGGGAAAAAGCGTCATCAAATCAAAGCATTTATTTTGTATGTTTTCTATCTCCACAATATTTTTGGTTCTAGGTCTTAAATCAGTCTCTGATTCTTTCTGTTGATATTTCTCTACAACTAACCTAAAAGCCCAAAGACACGCACAGAACCACAGAAAAGATCAATGGCCAGAAGAGTACAGCCTATCAGTAATTCAGAGTGAATTAAAAAAACACAAAATACTTTTTTCCACCAAGTCTAACCATATCAAAGAGACACTGTAGAAGCTTCCTAAACTTCAATATGGTAGAAAAGCCATGTTTTCAAGATTTCAGTTAGCAATCACAAGACTTTCAGAGTGAGAGGCGAACTTAGTTCATTTAGTCCAAATTTTTATTTAAGAGATGACTTAATTTATCTAGTCAACAGATGAATTATTTTTGTGGTAATCATCACATGCTGCTGCTGCTGCTAAGTCGCTTCAGTCGTGTCCGACTCTGTGCGACCCCAGAGACGGCAGCCCACCAGGCTCCCCCGTCCCTGGGATTCTCCAGGCAAGAACACTGGAGTGGGTTGCCATTTCCTTCTCCAATGCAGGAAAGTGAAAAGGGAAAGTGAAGTCGCTCAGTCGTATCCGACTCTTAGCGACCCCATGGACCGCGGCCTACCAGGCTCCTCCATCCATGGGATTTTCCAGGCAAGAGTACTGGAGTCGGGTGCCATTGCCTTCTCCAAATAGGATGGATTGAATATCCATAATATCTCTATTTTAATTATCACAGAAATGATTCTCTGGGTCAGAGATTCTTCAAACTGCACTCCTTGATGTCATCCTATGATAATGGGGTGGAAAAGGAAACGAGAGGGCAGAGGTGCTCCAGAGTTAAGCAGGTCGTTGTTGAGGAGGAGGAGAGTGAACAGAGGTAAAAGAGGTCACTTACACTGAGTGCCGCCCGTGGTGGGCACTCTCCTAGGGACTCTATGCTGACACACCAGAGAGGAATAGGAATAGGGTCTGCAGTGGCTTCATGTATTACACTTGGGGGGAGCCTGTTGTTTCCATAATCCATACTACAGAAAGTAAAGCCTAAGTACTTCTGTTGGCTAAGAACATGAAATAGATAAGGTGATTTCAAGTACAGCAGGGGACGGGAGGCAGTTGGGCTGGGGGGTTTAAGGGGAGAGACTTCCACATCTGTACCATTCGGGGTTGGACTAATAAGAGAGAACACAGACTACGTGAATACAGTATTCAGTTCAGTTCAGTCGCTCAGTCGTGTCCGACTCTTTGCGACCCCATGAATCGCAGCACGCCAGGCCTCCCTGTCCATCACCAACTCCTGGAATTCACTCAGACTCGCGTCCATCAAATCAGTGATGCCATCCAGCCATCTCATCTTCTGTCGTCCCCTTCTTCTCCTGCCCCCAATCCCTCCCAGCATCAAAGTCTTCACATGAGGTGGCCAAAATACTGGAGTTTCAGCTTTAGCATCATTCCTTCCAAAGAAATCCCAGGGTTGGTAATAAATTTCTGTCAGATGCAAAATAACTCCTGTTATGATGCATTATGGCATACACACAAACAGGCTCCCGGGCTTTTGAAAAGCCAAGAAATTCCCCCTTCAGCCACAGGCTCTGACAGCATCTAATAAGCACAGCGCTCTTTCCGATATCTTAACGATTCTATCGACTACTTGTGTACTTCTTTGAACATTCCAAAGATTTCTCTGGTGTTGTCACTAGACCGTCATGATGGATGTTAAACAGTTAAAGGCTGTCTTCTCTTTAGAGACCAGGAAACTGAGATCTGCTGGGTTTCCACTTAGGTACTTTATGGCCTGCACAGAACTGAGTCCCAGACCACAAAGGAGAGGACAGTAACTGCGACGCAGAGTCAGGATGGGCCCTCACGGCTCACAACAACAGCTGCCGTGATAACCTCCATCAAAAGATAACCACCAATGAATGAGCACGTTTAGAGGACACCTTCTAACTGCACAGAAGAAAACTCTGGTTTGTTTTCTAAAAATCACTGATTTTTTTCAAATAAGTACCAAGAAAAAACATTCCTTGTTAACATGGGGCAGATACATATCAGAAGTGCTGAGTACCATTTTTCAGCACAACAACAGTTGAGAACAATGGTAGCCAGAATCCTATAGAGAAACAAAGTTAAAGCTATACAAATCTATAAATATTAAACAACAGTAAAAAAAAAAAAAAAAAAAAACTATCTTGTCGAAATTAATAACTACTTATCCCCAAAGTGCTTCTTACAAGGACAACAGAATATAGTTTTCACTGACAACTTGATAAAATATTGTACCCTATGAATACCGGCGGGTACACAAGGCACTGCGCCTATAAACTTGTGTGAAACCAGAGAACTCGAGTGTCTGTGACACCTCATTAAACTGGGACAATCTCTAGGACTAAATCAAGGGAATAAAAAAAAAATACTAATGTTATTAGATAGTATTAAAGGGCTATGTTCAACAAACCCCAGGTCTTAATAAGTCTTTGTTTAAATGTAGCTACATTGTTTCAATAAGCAGGCAATATTACCATCCATTCTTAATAAAACCAACACGAAGATCAAATGACAAGAAACTAAAATAGCATTGAGAGGCAGAGTCATAAAAGATGCATGCTCAAAAAAAGGAAGCCAGCATCACTTTCAACAGGGAGCTTTGAAGAACCTTTCTAAATAGCCAGTTGAAGGATTAATGGTCCCCTAAAATCATGGTAGCCAAAACCACGTTTTGTGCGTAGTTCCTGCAATGACAATTGATGATGTTCTTTCTGTAAATGGATAAAGTATTTACGCCAAATCCTTCCCTTGAGGTGTTAGGGCAATATAAATGTTCAGCAGAGAGAAAAAGGCAAAAAAATAATTGAGGACTCAGCCACACACTTTGGTTTACAAATCCAAATGCGCTTGAGAACAGAGGCAGCAGTGTCGGCTTGGAAAGGCCCTCCTACCTGTGTTTTTTGATGCCATTGGAGAGCGCATCTCCACCACCACAGTCCTTGCCTTCGGACATTCTGTGCTGTCTACTGCTCGGGGCTTCTGCTTCCTCGTCAAAGGAGTGCGAGGTCACTGCTTCCAGTCTGCTCAGGGACCCTTCGGACTCGGAATCTGTGGCAGAGCAGGTTCACAGTCAATGAACTGGGCTTTGGTGCGAGGCTGCCGTAACAATGGATTCCCTCCCTTCATGCATCAGGCTTTGAAACTTAAGCAGCCTACTTTGTCCTTCAACAATCCAGTCGTTACCTCCTCCTCAGGGATTTCAGAGAACCTGCACCCAGTAAGATGAAAGGGGATTTGGAAAATGGATACAGGAGTATATAAACTTACAATTAAACAGATTTCATACATTAAGAGAGACTTTACAAAAATTACCTAATTCTTTAGGGAACTGTATTCAGTGGTGTCCCCCCTAAAAAAAGTTGTTTTTTTCCTTCCCTTTTCAAAGCAGTTTAAACATAACTTTGAAAAAGCATTTTTTAAAAATTCATATATAAAGAAAAAGAGTTGGCTGTACTTGGGGAAAGCATACATTTCGTATGATACTAGAGGTACAAACGTAATGTTTAAATACTTAAAAAAACACTTCTGGTTTTTATATTACTTAAATTCTCAACAGCAACAGCCTGAAGTAGTCACAGAGAATATAATTATGAGGCAGGCGTTTTTAGGAATGAAAATGCCACATTCCCAACTGCCTGTGTATTGAGCGTGGAGCCATCTGCCTGACTGGGAACAGTAGGACAACTTCTTTTCATACAATACAGTATAGTTTTCAGGCACACACACGTCCTTCCTTTCCCGTCAGCATCTCCAGGGTACTCTGGGCATGAGGAAGGAGGACTATGGGGTTAATGAGTGTGCTGACGTGCTCCTGGTTTGTTAGTTGGGTTTTCAGACTCTTTAACGTTCTGCATATATATAAATATAACATATATATATGCATATATAATGTTCTGCATAACGTTCAAAGTAGCAGCTACTCAATCTCTAAGAGACTTTAAAAGATGCCTACGTTTATATCAATAAGTAAATTCCAGATAACGTGCAACTATCCTTCAGCCGATGACCATACACACAACTGTCCTCTGCTCTAGGGAAGTCCTCCTACATACATGCAAGCAAACTCCCTATTTAAATAAAAGTTTCACCCATCTGCTGCCTAGTATGTATTATGGTGCTCAGGAAATAGTACTTTCTTTTCCCACTATTACATTCTGCAATTCAGCCCAAATCATGGGCCCTTCTTTATATCACATTAAAACTGATTAGTAACAATTGCTTCACAGCTGCAGGTTGCCCAGCACACCTTAAACTCTGGACCCTTGGAATGGCGCAAGTTATCTGCCCAAAGACTCAGTACTAGGGAAGTTATCTTTATTTTCTGTAAATACAGCTTTTTGTCCTGACATATACCTTATAGCAAAGAAAAATATTTTAATGTTAAGTTTAAGGAATATTTAGTTTTCATTGTCAATTTTGGCAGGTAGTAGCATTTTATTGCAAAACACTGAAAACCTGCATAGCCAATGGCAGGAGACGGTCATTCCTTTGATGAAATAAGCAACTGATAAAATTATAATAGAAAAATACTTTTAACATAATGCTAAGACAAAAAAAAAATCAGGCTATCATTTTACAACTCTAAAGTACAAGCAAAAAAAAAAATTAATTTTATTCTGCCTGAAAGGAAAATCAAGTCTGGTTCAGGTAAACACGTTAAATGTCCAAATGAGAACAGTGAAGTGACAGAAGTTTGTCCTGGGCACAGTGAGGCCAAGAGGGCAACAGTCCATTTGCTTGGGCAGGCAAAGGATACAGGAGAGGTGCTATCTTCCCAAAATTGGGTTCATCTCTCAGTGAGTGTCAAGCAGAAAGAGACAACCAAGCCAGCGAGCGGGAGAAGGAAGGAGTTTTTAATTGCAGCAAATAAAGAAAACACCAGGGATCTTTCTCAAGGCAATGTCTCCCCAACACCAAAACTAGGAAAGTTTTAAGCTAAGTGTGCACGCATCAGCATCAAGTGGCCTGTTCAGTATATGCCTATTCATGAAGGGGTCTTGAGTAGAGGAGAATTTCTGCACAGAACTGGGGCAAACGTTGACAGGAGCCCAAGCTTCAGTTGACTGAAGTTACGAGGGTCAGAAAAGGCCAAGAGCATCTTTCCTTAGGTTCCAGTTGATCTTGTGGTTGAGGGCTCAAGGCAGAGGGAGGGGTGTTGGAATTCTACAAAAGAGCTCAAAGTGCTTCAGGCTGATGTTTACTTTGAAAACAGAACTGGGAGTCTTTGCAATTGATTTATTAACTTTGTTCCTGTAACTTTTCTTGCCTGATAACAGTTCTGTTTCATTCCCTTTGATCATTAATTACTGAGACCTGCTCAAGGGCAAGCATTTCAGGCCAGGCTTAGCTCTTCCCCTGCGGCTCAGCTGGTAATCCACCTGCAATGTAGGAGACCTGGGTTCCATCCCTGGGTTGGGAAGATCCCTTGGAGAAGGGAATGGCTACCCACACCAGTATTCTGACCTGGAGAATTCCATGGACTGTACAGCCCATGGGGTCGCAAAGAGTCGGACACGACTGAGCGACTTTCACTTTCACTTTAGTTGACAACAGCTTAGGCCCAGAAAGGCTTCTCTTTCTCTGCAGAAAGCCATGCCCAGTCCGGTTCACTTTCTTTGGGCACCAGTCCCCTTCACCTTAGCTGCCTACAATGGTATGGCAGTTAAGTCTCAAAACAATGAATGGTGTGCTCAGAGAGGAGTTTTCAGAAGCAGCATGAGGCACAACCTGGACCCAAGAGGTGACAGTGGTCTTAGGAGGTAGACTGGGGTCGTTTGTTCATGTCTACATATTCCTGTTTGTTTCACGTGGAAAAAAATTTCAAGTGCCAAATAAAATAATTTTGCCTTTATTGGTTAGTGTTATTCAAGATGCATTGTTACCTTATAATTTAGATGTCAGAAAAACCAAAACGCACTGAAGCAAAAACTTCAAGCATTTACTGAACATCACTCTGCACAGGATACTGTGTTTGCTATTGAAGGGATACAAATCTTAAGATGGGGACAAATCTACCTCAAAAGAAAACTCTTAACAAAAAGCAGATACACAGTAAACACTAAACAAGAGGTAAGGCAGAAAGAGCTGCTGTGAAGTAAAGACTTCACTCAAAATAAGATTTCACCTTAGTGAACACCAGCTGGAGACCAACCATCTTCACCCAAGCACGGGAGCGCTATGCTTACCCCTAGAGACACACGTCAGATGGCAGTATAGACTCTGATCACTCCACTTGACTTTCTCTTTCTGCCCCGTTCCTAGGCTCTCTCCCTGGTCCTCGTCCCAACTCTTACTTCTCTCTTCCATGCTCCCAACCTCCTTCTCCCTCTAATAGAATCAGGCTATGCCCATCTTCCCCCGCGAAGGGCTCTACCAAAGGTCACCAACTACCTCCATACTGCAAAGTCAGTCTAGTGATCATCTGTGAATTTTTATGGTGACGCATCTACCACATCTGACACTGCTTAATTCATTCTTCTTCTTTATCTCGTGCAAGGCACGGCAGGATTCAAGGAACAGTAAGATCCGGTCCCTGGCCACTGCTAAGCAGAGGCAGACTGTTTTGTGAACACGTGAGTTCAGCGAATTTTTTTTCCTGGCGCCGGAACAGAAGTCTGCATGGGGGCAATGGGTCACACAGGCAGTATCAGCCAACTTCACCCAGTGAGGGACCGGGTGTCTAGAGGAGATTGTGAGACTGATGGTTGAGCTGAGTAAGCTGACAAGGAGCAAGAGTGGGGGTGGGAGAGAGAGTTACAATAGAGGAACTGTTCTGAGCAAAGGGAACGGACGGTCCACGGCAGGGAGAACAGAACATTCGGGGAGGTGGGAGTGGACGACATGAGAAAGGAGTGGTGATGGGGTGGCTGGGTGGACATGAATCTATGACTCAGCCATGAAGGTGACCACTCAGGGTGAACAAAAATCAGGGGTAGGCAGTGGGACACGGAAGGTATAAAATGAAGCAGGAATGCGGTAGTACCCCAGTACCTGCCATGAGGTTCTTACACCTGCTAGAAGCAAATCTCCAGGTCATCTCTAAGCATTCTAGCTTCAGAAGGAAATGAGATCAATGACATGATTCACAGTGTCCTCGAGATAAAAACTTGTTGACTGAGAACAAAAAGCTCAGTTGCTAATAAGAACCTACTATATAGCACAGGGAACTCTACTCAATGCTCTGTGGTGACCTAAATGGGAAGAAAATCCAAGTAAGAGGGATATACATACATGTATAGCCGATTCACTTTGTTGTACAGCTGAAACTAACAACACTGTAAAACAACTATACTTCAGTAAATGTTTAAGTTCAAAAACTCAGTTACTTCTAGTACTATGTATATAGTACTACATGCTTAGACTTACTTTGTTGGCAATAAAGTTGTTGTTTAGTTGTTAAATCATGTTGAACTCTTTAGCAACCCCATGGACTGTAGCCTGCCAGCCTCCTCTGTCCATGGCATTCTCCAGGCAAGAATACTGGAGTGGGTTGCCATTTCCTTCTTCAGGGAATCTTTCGAACCCTCATCTCCTGCACTGGCAGGCAGATTCTTTACCACTGAGCCAGCTGGGAAGCCCACTGGCAATAGGGAGCCAACCTCAACTTCTATGCCTTCATAGTCTGAGTCATACCAACTGCCTCCAGCAAAGCATCATTTCATTTGCAGACTCACAGATTCAGATATATTTAAATTCAAACATGTTTACCTGAGTAGCAAAGGTCACAGTCACTGTGGAGGTTTATTGATTAAGAAGGCGAAGCCTGCCTATAAGATCAACTTTCAAGTGACAGATCTTAGTGCAACTAAGGTGATAATTCAATCTTAAAACACCAGGTTTTTCAATTTTGCCTGAACAGACACATATCAAATAGACCAGGCATTATCTACCATTCACTGTTACTGGGCAACACATTATGCCTTAGTGGAAAGCATCAAGTATTGGAAAGACTGTGATTAATGCATCATATGGTGGTCATGATAGTAATAGAGTACTGTACATCCTTTAAAAACAAACAGGGCCACGGAGGTAGGGAGTTACTGGTTAGTGGGTACAGTTTCATTTGGGGAATGATGGAAAAGTTCTGCCAATGGATGGCAGTGTTGGTTGCACAGTAATGTACTTGATACAACTGAACTACATGCTAAAAAAATGGCTAAAGTGGTATATACACTATGTATGTGAAGTTGCTCAGTCGTGTCCGACTCTTTGCGATTCCATGGACTGTAGCCTATCAGGCTCCTCCATCCGTGGAATTCTCCAGGCAAGAGTACTGGAGTAGGTTGCCATTTCCTTCTCCAGGGGACCTTCCTGAACCGGGGATCAAAACCAGGTCTCCCGCATTGCAAGCAGGTGGGAGAGCTTTACCGTCTGAGCTACCAGGGAAGCCCATACATTTTGTATATTTTACCACAATAAAACCAAAATGAAACTCAAACAAGCAAACAAAAACCTGTCAAGCCAAAGCCACATATCTATCATGCCAGATGTGTGGACTATATTCTCTCACCTCAATGCCAATAACAAAACAAAGCCACACAGACATAGAGCAATCTTGATGGATTTTTATACAGGTGAATTTTTAAACACAGTAGCAGAAATTTTAACAAAATCCACAGTGAGATTTCTGACAAAGTTTGTCTTTCACTCTTCCTTTTGTCTCCCACAAGATAAACGCTCTCGTCTATGTACAAGCATTTAAGGCAGACAAAATCTCTGCCTATCTTCCCAATTAAATCAACAGTCTCAGCAGAAAGCTTGGTTACAAATCCCTGATGGCCCAGATCTTTAAAGCTCTGTCCAAGTGGGGACTTAAAATTATTTCTAACACATTTTGGATTGAACACTATCGCCTTTCACCCGAACAGCATGGAAGCCAACGGCTGTGATTGGGTTAACTTGGCTTTGGAGACTTCGCTCATCAAGTTGTATAACATGTACAACCTGTATGTCAATCATATCTCAGTAAAGTGGCTTACAAAAAAACTCTTCAGGTTAAGAGGATCGTTACCTCTATGCTACTTTTTTTGAGTTATTCCTACTGAAAGGCTGAAATTAGAGGTCATCAAGTTAACAATGGAAACAAGCGAATGATTCTTATGCTCTCCTGATAAACATTTTTTTAACATGACCTTTGAAAACTAGCTTGAGAACAAACAGTACAAAGGAGCAAGATGTGGAAGACTGTGGATAGTGTCCAAATAACCCCTCCCCGTTACTTAAGGTTAACAGGAAATGGTCAAGAGGCACACACACTCCATTTAATACCTTCATTGTTTACAGTTTCCCCAAGAACCAGGCATGTTCTAAGAATGTCCAAGGTAACCCAAAGTAACCCAACCTGAAACTCTCAGTGCTAAATTTTTATTCAGTTTTAAAATACAATTTTACAGACAAAAAAATAACATAGTAAATATAAAGGACACAAGGAAAATCAATGAGGCCTACCACAATCAAAATAAAATGTAAACAGAAAGTCAGGAATCAGGATGAGCCCAGAAGGGGCTGCCAAGAGATTGCTACAATAATCTACAGAGGAAGTGGCAAAAGCTTGAAACAGAATCTTGGCAGCAAGCGACAAGAGTCAGAGCCATTCTAGACATATCCTCCCCAAATGAGGCGCAAGGTCAAAATGAACCAAATGGTATGGTGTTGATTACCACAGAGTTTTTTTGAAAGGACTGGCATGTCCCCAAGCAACTAAATCGACTACTGTTTTCGGCAACTTGCAAAATCTGCACATGTAACTGCAGGTGAGGAATTATTCAAAATGTGGTGTATGGGCTCTTGAAAATTTTGTCTGTTTTGGATGACTAAATTTGGAGCTTCCCATTTGTCTTGCTGACATCCTTAAAATCATTTTCAAGGTCACCTACACATACAGTCTACAACGAAAATAATTCTAAAACTAAGGACCAGTTACAAAGTAATAAAANTGACAGTGGTCTTAGGAGGTAGACTGGGGTCGTTTGTTCATGTCTACATATTCCTGTTTGTTTCACGTGGAAAAAAATTTCAAGTGCCAAATAAAATAATTTTGCCTTTATTGGTTAGTGTTATTCAAGATGCATTGTTACCTTATAATTTAGATGTCAGAAAAACCAAAACGCACTGAAGCAAAAACTTCAAGCATTTACTGAACATCACTCTGCACAGGATACTGTGTTTGCTATTGAAGGGATACAAATCTTAAGATGGGGACAAATCTACCTCAAAAGAAAACTCTTAACAAAAAGCAGATACACAGTAAACACTAAACAAGAGGTAAGGCAGAAAGAGCTGCTGTGAAGTAAAGACTTCACTCAAAATAAGATTTCACCTTAGTGAACACCAGCTGGAGACCAACCATCTTCACCCAAGCACGGGAGCGCTATGCTTACCCCTAGAGACACACGTCAGATGGCAGTATAGACTCTGATCACTCCACTTGACTTTCTCTTTCTGCCCCGTTCCTAGGCTCTCTCCCTGGTCCTCGTCCCAACTCTTACTTCTCTCTTCCATGCTCCCAACCTCCTTCTCCCTCTAATAGAATCAGGCTATGCCCATCTTCCCCCGCGAAGGGCTCTACCAAAGGTCACCAACTACCTCCATACTGCAAAGTCAGTCTAGTGATCATCTGTGAATTTTTATGGTGACGCATCTACCACATCTGACACTGCTTAATTCATTCTTCTTCTTTATCTCGTGCAAGGCACGGCAGGATTCAAGGAACAGTAAGATCCGGTCCCTGGCCACTGCTAAGCAGAGGCAGACTGTTTTGTGAACACGTGAGTTCAGCGAATTTTTTTTCCTGGCGCCGGAACAGAAGTCTGCATGGGGGCAATGGGTCACACAGGCAGTATCAGCCAACTTCACCCAGTGAGGGACCGGGTGTCTAGAGGAGATTGTGAGACTGATGGTTGAGCTGAGTAAGCTGACAAGGAGCAAGAGTGGGGGTGGGAGAGAGAGTTACAATAGAGGAACTGTTCTGAGCAAAGGGAACGGACGGTCCACGGCAGGGAGAACAGAACATTCGGGGAGGTGGGAGTGGACGACATGAGAAAGGAGTGGTGATGGGGTGGCTGGGTGGACATGAATCTATGACTCAGCCATGAAGGTGACCACTCAGGGTGAACAAAAATCAGGGGTAGGCAGTGGGACACGGAAGGTATAAAATGAAGCAGGAATGCGGTAGTACCCCAGTACCTGCCATGAGGTTCTTACACCTGCTAGAAGCAAATCTCCAGGTCATCTCTAAGCATTCTAGCTTCAGAAGGAAATGAGATCAATGACATGATTCACAGTGTCCTCGAGATAAAAACTTGTTGACTGAGAACAAAAAGCTCAGTTGCTAATAAGAACCTACTATATAGCACAGGGAACTCTACTCAATGCTCTGCGGTAACCTAAATGGGAAGAAAATCCAAGTAAGAGGGATATACATATATGTATAGCCGATTCACTTTGTTGTACAGCTGAAACTAACAACACTGTAAAACAACTATACTTCAGTAAATGTTTAAGTTCAAAAACTCAGTTACTTCTAGTACTATGTATATAGTACTACATGCTTAGACTTACTTTGTTGGCAATAAAGTTGTTGTTTAGTTGTTAAATCATGTTGAACTCTTTAGCAACCCCATGGACTGTAGCCTGCCAGCCTCCTCTGTCCATGGCATTCTCCAGGCAAGAATACTGGAGTGGGTTGCCATTTCCTTCTTCAGGGAATCTTTCGAACCCTCATCTCCTGCACTGGCAGGCAGATTCTTTACCACTGAGCCAGCTGGGAAGCCCACTGGCAATAGGGAGCCAACCTCAACTTCTATGCCTTCATAGTCTGAGTCATACCAACTGCCTCCAGCAAAGCATCATTTCATTTGCAGACTCACAGATTCAGATATATTTAAATTCAAACATGTTTACCTGAGTAGCAAAGGTCACAGTCACTGTGGAGGTTTATTGATTAAGAAGGCGAAGCCTACCTATAAGATTAACTTTCAAGTGACAGATCTTAGTGCAACTAAGGTGATAATTCAATCTTAAAACACCAGGTTTTTCAATTTTGCCTGAACAGACACATATCAAATAGACCAGGCATTATCTACCATTCACTGTTACTGGGCAACACATTATGCCTTAGTGGAAAGCATCAAGTATTGGAAAGACTGTGATTAATGCATCATATGGTGGTCATGATAGTAATAGAGTACTGTACATCCTTTAAAAACAAACAGGGCCACGGAGGTAGGGAGTTACTGGTTAGTGGGTACAGTTTCATTTGGGGAATGATGGAAAAGTTCTGCCAATGGATGGCAGTGTTGGTTGCACAGTAATGTACTTGATACAACTGAACTACATGCTAAAAAAATGGCTAAAGTGGTATATACACTATGTATGTGAAGTTGCTCAGTCGTGTCCGACTCTTTGCGATTCCATGGACTGTAGCCTATCAGGCTCCTCCATCCGTGGAATTCTCCAGGCAAGAGTACTGGAGTAGGTTGCCATTTCCTTCTCCAGGGGACCTTCCTGAACCGGGGATCAAAACCAGGTCTCCCGCATTGCAAGCAGGTGGGAGAGCTTTACCGTCTGAGCTACCAGGGAAGCCCATACATTTTGTATATTTTACCACAATAAAACCAAAATGAAACTCAAACAAGCAAACAAAAACCTGTCAAGCCAAAGCCACATATCTATCATGCCAGATGTGTGGACTATATTCTCTCACCTCAATGCCAATAACAAAACAAAGCCACACAGACATAGAGCAATCTTGATGGATTTTTATACAGGTGAATTTTTAAACACAGTAGCAGAAATTTTAACAAAATCCACAGTGAGATTTCTGACAAAGTTTGTCTTTCACTCTTCCTTTTGTCTCCCACAAGATAAACGCTCTCGTCTATGTACAAGCATTTAAGGCAGACAAAATCTCTGCCTATCTTCCCAATTAAATCAACAGTCTCAGCAGAAAGCTTGGTTACAAATCCCTGATGGCCCAGATCTTTAAAGCTCTGTCCAAGTGGGGACTTAAAATTATTTCTAACACATTTTGGATTGAACACTATCGCCTTTCACCCGAACAGCATGGAAGCCAACGGCTGTGATTGGGTTAACTTGGCTTTGGAGACTTCGCTCATCAAGTTGTATAACATGTACAACCTGTATGTCAATCATATCTCAGTAAAGTGGCTTACAAAAAAACCCTTCAGGTTAAGAGGATCGTTACCTCTATGCTACTTTTTTTGAGTTATTCCTACTGAAAGGCTGAAATTAGAGGTCATCAAGTTAACAATGGAAACAAGCGAATGATTCTTATGCTCTCCTGATAAACATTTTTTTAACATGACCTTTGAAAACTAGCTTGAGAACAAACAGTACAAAGGAGCAAGATGTGGAAGACTGTGGATAGTGTCCAAATAACCCCTCCCCGTTACTTAAGGTTAACAGGAAATGGTCAAGAGGCACACACACTCCATTTAATACCTTCATTGTTTACAGTTTCCCCAAGAACCAGGCATGTTCTAAGAATGTCCAAGGTAACCCAAAGTAACCCAACCTGAAACTCTCAGTGCTAAATTTTTATTCAGTTTTAAAATACAATTTTACAGACAAAAAAATAACATAGTAAATATAAAGGACACAAGGAAAATCAATGAGGCCTACCACAATCAAAATAAAATGTAAACAGAAAGTCAGGAATCAGGATGAGCCCAGAAGGGGCTGCCAAGAGATTGCTACAATAATCTACAGAGGAAGTGGCAAAAGCTTGAAACAGAATCTTGGCAGCAAGCGACAAGAGTCAGAGCCATTCTAGACATATCCTCCCCAAATGAGGCGCAAGGTCAAAATGAACCAAATGGTATGGTGTTGATTACCACAGAGTTTTTTTGAAAGGACTGGCATGTCCCCAAGCAACTAAATCGACTACTGTTTTCGGCAACTTGCAAAATCTGCACATGTAACTGCAGGTGAGGAATTATTCAAAATGTGGTGTATGGGCTCTTGAAAATTTTGTCTGTTTTGGATGACTAAATTTGGAGCTTCCCATTTGTCTTGCTGACATCCTTAAAATCATTTTCAAGGTCACCTACACATACAGTCTACAACGAAAATAATTCTAAAACTAAGGACCAGTTACAAAGTAATAAAAACAAAAATGAAGTATTTTCATGTGACTTCAGTTTAATAAATCAATGCTCACCAAATAGCTACCACATACCAGGTAAAGGGCTTGTTGCTGAAACAGTTTAGAAAGATTAAGGAGATATGGGTGGTGCCCTCCAAGTAATCAAAGTCCAATCTAGAGAAAGACACACAAGTAAACAAATGCTTACACAAAGTGTGGGAAGAGTTGAAGAAGTCACTCTTAGGGAAAACAGGGAAAGATTCCATGCAGAGATGGCATTTGAGCTGCCATGATGACTAAGAATTCAAGGCAACGAAAGAGAATACCAGGGATTAGGGGAACAGCAAACAGTCCAATGGCCTGAAAGAACAAGGTGTGTGTCCAAGAACATCTGGCATGGCTAGAGAGGAGGGCAGCCAGGAGGGAAAGATACGGTCATCAGAGATAAAGCTGCAAAGTGGGTCAGATCACAGAGTTTCTACTGACCCTGTAAATACGGAGTATGGAGCCACTGGATGCTCTGTTAGGGAGAGGTTAAGACCCATTTTAGACTTTACAGATAACTCTGAGCTTCCCTGGTGGCTCAAACGGTAAAGAAACCACCTGCAACTCAGGAAACCTGGGTTGGGAAGATCCCCAGGCAAGAATAATGGAGTGGGTCACTCTAGTATACTTGCCTGGATAATTCCATGGACAAAGAAGCCTGGCAGGCTACAGTCCATGGCATCTCAGAGTTGGGGCACAACTGAGCGACTAACATTTTCACCTTCTGATGCATCAGCATCCCAGGGCCACTGTAACAATGACTGTAACTTAATGGATTCACTGACCATGAACACTGGGGATGAAACAGAGAGACAAGAAGACAACTAGATACTCAGAAATGGGGAGGATGTGAGGAAAGCAGGTAAAAGAGATGACTTTCACATTTGTAGTTTGCACGGTTGGTAGACGAGGAGGCCATCAGCCAAGACAGGCAAGGTCAGGATGACAAGGGGGCAGGTCAGGATGACAAGTCCAGTTTCCATTATTTGGAGATTGAGATGCTTTGGGCCAAAGTAGGACTTTTCAGTAAACAGATGCAAAGTCTAAGAACATCACTATCCTTCACAACCAACTCATCCTCAAGTTCAATTCAGCCTTTGAAATGTACCCCCATCGAAATGATGAGATTCCACTCAATTGGTCCGTGTTTCTGAAATGTACCCCCCAATTTTTTTCACTCAAATATTTGCACTCCTAATCTGTGCCGACCGAAATCCATGCCAGTTGCAAGGGGTGCAAAGTTCTTCAAGGAATGTTCTGTCTGCTTGAGTGACAGGGCAGGGGAAAAAAAATCATATAAAATGTCAACTACAGGAAATGTTATGGGACTATGGTGCATGGAAAACTCAGCAGTGGCCACGGGACTGGAAAAGGTCGGCTTTCATTCCAATCCCAAAGAAAGGAAATGCCAAAGAATGCTCAAACTACCGCACAATTGCACTCATCTCACACACTAGCAAGGTAATGCTCAAAATTCTCCAAGTCAAGCTTCAAAAGTACATGAACCATGAACTTATAAATGTTCAAGCTGGATTTAGAAAAGGCAGAGGAACCAGAGATCAAACTGGCAACACCTGCTGGATCATCGAAAAACAAGAGAGTTCCAGGAAAAACATCTATTTCTGCTTTATTGACTATACCAAAGCCTTTGACTGTGTGGATCACAACAAACTGTGGAAAATTCTTCAAGAGACAGGAATACCAGACCACTTTACCTGGTCTCCTGAGAAATGTGTACGCAGATCAAGAAGGAATAGTTAGAACTGGACACGGAACAACAGACTAGTTCCAAATCGGGAAAGGAGTGCATCAAAGCTATATATTGTTACCCTGCTTATTTAACTTATATGCAGAGTACATCATGAGAAATGCTAGACTGGATGAAGCAGAAGCTGGAATCAAGATTGCCAGGAGAAATATCATTAACCTCAGATATGCAGATGACACCACCTTATGGCAGAAAGTGAAGAAGTGCTAAAGAACCTCTTAATGAAAGTGAAAAGGAGAGTGAAAAAGTCAGCTTAAAACTCAACATTCAGAAAACTAAGTTCATGGCAACCAGTCCCATCAGTTCATGGCAAACAGATGGGGAAACAATGGAAACAGTGAGAGACTTTATTTTGAGGGGCTCCAAAATCACTGCAGATGTGACTGTAGCCATGAAATTAAAAGATGCTTGCTCCTTGGAAGAAAAGCTATGACCAACCTAGACAGCACATTAAAAAGCAGAGATGTTACTTTGCCGTCAAAGGTCTGTCTAGTCAAAGCTTTGTTTTTTCCAGTAGTCATATATGAATGTGAGAGTTGGACTATAAAGAAAACTAAGCACCGAAGAATTGATGCTTTTGAACTGTGGTGTTGGAGAAGATTCTTGAGAGTCCCTTGGACTGCAAGGAGATCCAACCAGTCCATTCTAAAGGAGATCAGTCCTCAATATTCATTAGAAAGACTGATGCTGAAGCTGAAATTCCAACACTTTGGCCATCTGATGTGAAGAGCTGACTCATTGGAAAAGACCCTGATGCTGGGAATAACTGAAGGCGGGAAGAGAAGGGAACAATAGAGGATGAGATAGTTGGATGGCATCACTGACTCAATGGATATAAGTTTGAGTAAGCTCCAGGAGTTAGTGATGGACAAGGAGGCCTGGTGTACTGCAGTCCATGGGGTCGCAGAGTCCAACATGACTGAGCGACTAAACTGATGATGCACGGGGCATCAGCAGTGGGGATCTGATCTAGCCCAAAGTCAAGCAGGCTTCCCTGAGGAGCAAAGGTCAGGATATGTGCTCACTAAAGCAATACAGAGAGGAACTGAAATTTTCCATCTCAGTTAAGTTGCTCTCATGCAAACTCTTGTCATCTCTAATCAAGGATACCTGGACCTCAAATCAATTTTAACTCTCAACATACTCACTTGCTAAGAGACTGTAAACTCCTGAGTTGGGATCATGCCTTATTGGCTCTTAATTTCCAATTCTTAGTATAATGCAAGCATATTCTAAAAATCCACAATATTTACTTTAAAAAAGGAAACTTCATAAAATACTAACCTGATATCACGGGTATACTTGTTTGCTGCTCCCCATTCTTCAGCAGAACTTTATTAAAAGACTCATTACAGGCTGGTCCTGAATTACTTTTGCGGCTTCATCTCATCATTTGGAACACTTAACCCCTGCTTCGGCCACAGTGCATTTTCACGATGTCTTGGAAAACAATTCTCTACCTTCGTGTGCGTTAGCTTCTTCCACAAAGAATACCCCACCTCCATCTTACCCTGCTGGAGAACTCGTTACTGACTCTCTACTCAGGCATCAAGAAAAACGCCTCCTTCACAGAGGAGCTTACACTCTACTTGTAGGAGTCCAGGAACAAATGAACAATACGTGTGAAAGATTCTTTTTTTTAAGGCAAGAGAAAAAGGAGAGGAAATGATACAGTGAAGGTCTTTCTGAGCAGAAAAAGGAACGGAGGGGAAGGGTAAGCCCTGCAGATGTTTGGGATGAGAGAGCTCCAGGTGAGGGGAAGCAAAGGTCTGGGGGGACACGCCCGGCTGGAGCAGGGACAGCCGTGAGAAGTGATGGAAGGAAGGGACCGAGGAGGACAGGGCAGACCTCAGCAGGCGGCAGTCCGCCAAATGGAGGGCTCCTGGCTTTTACTCCAGCCGGAAGCAAAGCCATTACGGGGTCCGTGCCAGGAACTGACCTGAGGAGACTCACGTTTGGAAATGGTCACTCTGAACGCTGTGCTTGAAATACTGCTGGAGACGAGGATGCAAGCAGGGAGACCAGTCAGAAAGCCCCTGTCACAATCCAGGCGAGAGATGACGGGGGCCTGGGTGGTGGGCGTGGAATGATGATCAAGGTTCAGATTCTGCTGAATACAGTAGGAAAAGCTGACAGAATGTGTTGACGGACTGAACGTAGATACGACACCTTTCCCCCGACCCCCCGAAAAAAAAAGAAATCAAAGAACAATTGAAAAAAAAAAAAACCCACAGTCCATGACATAATTCAAAGGTTTTCAACCTCAGCTGAAGCAATTGTAAAAACGCATCCTTCATCCACCAAAATATGCAGGCAGGCTTGTGAGCAGTCGTGAAGAATTCTCTTCTGGACATTTTAAGACACTTAGGAGATCTCACTTAAGTGAACGTGCCAAGTAGATAATTAGACAGGAGTCTGAAATTCAGAGACAAGATTGAGTCTACACACAAACTGACAGATTTATCAGAATTTGGGCAATATTCACAGGTGTGGGACTAGGTGATGTCACGCAAGGCAAGCTGTTCAAGCTTTAATGTCTGCACGATTCCCTACAGATTTGAAGAAAACTGCCAATTCTTATTCACTAAGTCTGAGCTGGGACCTCTGGTTCTGCAGTTCCAGCAAGCTCCCATGTGACGCTGACGCTACTCAGACCGCACGCTGAGCACAAGGGCACTAGGGCAGCACCGCCCAACTTTTCTGGCACCAGGGACCGGTTTTGTGGAAGATAATTTTTCCACAGACTGGATGGTGGGGGATGGTTTGGGGGCGACTCAAGCGCATTACATTTATTGTGCAATTTGTTTCTATTATTATTATTAAACTGGCGTATATAATGAAATGATACAGCTCACCACAATGCACAATCAGTGGGAGTCCTGAGCTTGTTTTCCTGCAACTAGACCAGGGGTGATGGGAGACAGTGACACCCGCAGTGCACTGCTGATGTTTGGTCTACCGCGTGAACTTTTTGATGGCTGTACTGCAGAAAACCTTGCTTCACAAAGAGAGAATGCTGGAAATGGAAGCAGGCTTTTCAGTGCTTTTGTAGCAACCTTAGGATATTCTACCTTTGACTTTAATTCAGAATGCACGGAGATCTGAAATTGTCTCAAACGTATTTTTAAGGCCACCCTCATTTGTGATCTCAAGCGGTCATGCAAGCAATGGGGAGCGGCTGTAAATGCAAATGAACCTTCACTCACTAGCCTGTCTCTCACCTCCTGGTGTGTGGTCTGGTTCCTAACAGGCCACAGACCAATACTGGTCTGTGACCAGGTGACTGGGGACCTCTGATCTTGAGGATAAATGCAGAAAAGAATGACTGTACTCTAAGACACTCTACTACCAAAAGTGAGAAGGATGCAAGAACATCAGCAAAGGAAACAGAAATAAAATCAAATGAGAGCGGTATTCTGGAAACCAACGAAAGCGTTCCACGAAGGAAGGGGGCATCAGCAACTTGAGGTGCTGGTAAAAGGCCGACAAAGATGCAGACTGAGAGAGGACCATGCAACTAGGCAGCTGAGCCTGTGACAGTGGTGACCCGGTCAAGAGCGGCTGCAGGGAAATCATGAGAACAAACGTAAATAGAAGCTGTTCAAGAGAGAACGCTAGAAGAGCAAAGCGATGCAGGTCAAAGGTATCTGTATAGGACACAGCATTTCTGAAAGATAAGACAGCTGATGGGGACCAGGAAAAACTGATAACCTGGGAGAGATAAGGAGCTGTGCTAATATCCTGATGAAGGTTTAGGTGCTAGGTTTGATCCCTGGCTGGGGAAGATTCTCTGGAGTAGGAAATGCAACCCACTCCAGTATTCTTGCCTGGAGAATTCCGTGGATAGAGGAGCCTGACAGGCTACAGTCCACAGGGTCACAGAGAGTCAGACACAACTGAGCATGCATGCACACACAAAGGATAAATTACATTCACCAGTGTTTTACCTACAACATATACACGTCATGAGTAAGCTGCTGGATAATTTTTAATGCTATAAGCACAAAGTGACATTAAGAGCCCTTGGCACTACTTAAGATTTTCCACAGAATGCTGTACCATATTACATACAAAAGGTGTTTAATAACAGTCACAGTCTGTGGTACTCAACTTGCTGCACATCACACCAACCAATGAATGTGTTCTGTCCTGGGCAACAGAGAAAATACTCAAGTTCACACAATAAGGTCTCTGTCCTTGAGGGAAATGCAGGCTTAGGGAAAGACAAGAAAGAAATGCACAAAAAGTTATATAATGAGAAACAGGGCAAGAACAAGGTAGTATGGCTAAACATCCAATAAACAAATAAATAAGGACAAGAGAAAAAAGTGCTAGGAATACAGAAGTGAGTGAGCTCTTCAAGTCCTGGGCAGGTCCAGACCACAGTCAAGACTCACAGAAATGGCCCAGGCAGGAAATGTCCAGGTATTTCAGAACTAAACCATAGGACTTCCCTGGTGGTACAGTGGATAAGAACCCGCCTGCCAACAGAGTTAGACATGGGTTTGACCTGTGGTCCAGGAGGATCCCACATGCCACAGAGCGACTGAGCCCGCGCCCCATGTGCGTTAAGTACTAAAGCCCATGCACCCAGAGCCTGTGCTCCACAAGAGAAGCCACCGCAGTGGAGGGCAGCCCGGCTAGCCACTAGAGACAGACCACACACAGCAAGACCCACAAGAGCAAAAAAAGAAAAAAAAAACCACTAAATAAGTAAAAATAGATAAATTTTAAAAAAACTAAAAATGCAGGAGAAGACTACAGGCTTAGGAACATAAAGAACAGAACACATGGTATCTTATCAGCCTTCCTGCCAACACTTCTGATCACTTTGATCAAACCCTGCATCTTCTATGTGAAACCCTCAGCAGATGTCATTACTTTTCTCAGCTATTACCAGTTGTAGTTGTTGGATTAAACGTTATTTCACAAGGGTCATAACTTCCTATGTTACTCTCCTCCAGACAAAATCAAAGTCATTACATTACCACTTTCCACTCTTAAAACTCTGATTTAAAAAGACATGAGCACCCACCCCTGCAACTGCTGAGACATGCTAAAGCTGGCTTCGATTTCATAACCTAACTTTCCACTGGTTTTGCCAATCTACACTATAGGATTTGGATGCATTATTCATGCGCATTTTGACCAAAATAGCATTAAGAGTTTAAGCAAGAAAGCCTTTTTTGCACAACTGATCTCAACATGTTTCTAAAAAGGAAAGCGAACAGACAGTAAGAAAAACAATAAATTTTGAAGTTTTAAAATTCAAAAGGCAGAAATTTTTGTGCAACTGCTATCCCAGACCAGTACTAAAGAGCAAGAGCCATGAAGTTATTTAACTGGTTAAGAAACGTTTCAAAAATAATGCCTTAGGAAATCACTAGTGATTCATAAGGTCAAGCACCTTTAATTTTCTCCCCCTTAGCTACTTTTTCATTCACCCCTCTCTCTGAAAGCCAGTCTCTTAGGTCCCACATGATGGTAAATTCCTGGAGAACAAATTTTACCTTTTAAAGAACATTTCATCCCAGTTCACTCCCTCTGTCAGCTACCCCTCCTGTTCCCCACAGTATCCAAAGTGGAGCATGCAGGCCGCATGAAATTAGGAAGTATTATGGATTCTTTTGTGTTCTTGATTGAAAACCAATATATTTTTAGGGAGGAAAGAAATATCAATGACATTTGTTCAACAACCTGCACTTAATAAACATTTAGAGAGCAATTTAGTCTATGCTAAGTACTTCAGGAATATAAATAGACAGGGTCTCTACCATCAGATGGGCTTCCCAGGTGGTGCTAGTGGTAAAGAACCTGCCTGCCAATGCAGGAGACATTAGAGACTCGGGTTTGATCCCTAGGTTGGGAAGATTCCCTGGAGGAGGGCATGGCAACCCACTCCCGTATTCTTGCCTGGAGAATCCCATGGACAGAGGAGCCTGGCAGGCTATGGTCCACGGGGTTGCAAAGAATCAGATATGACTGAAGCAACTGAGCACACAGGTACTACCGCTGCAAAGAGACAGGCACAACACAACCAAAGGGCCTTGAAAGAAATGTAAAGGGAAGAAACACAAAAGATGAAACAACTAACTGTGCCTGAGGTAGTGGGCAAAGCTACCCAGAAGAGAAGATATTGATCATTTAGAGACATTTGAGAGCTTTGGTAGAAGAAGCGGGTGAAATGGAAAGAGCAGAAAGATGGCAGGAACATTAGAAGGAGCTGCTTCATTTTTCCCTAAAGTGAAACCTACTACATATTATAATTTCTGTATTTTACTTGCAGAATAGAATTTTTCTACAGAACTAGTTAGTCTCTAGTTTCTCATTAAATCCTTTGTTTTAATACGTATGAGTGTTTAGCCCTCTTCCCAGGAAGTGTTCACTTACAGGTAGTAATATCAGAAATTTCACTCAACATAACCATTTCATTCCTTAAAGATAGACATGCAATGAAGACAGGAAGTGAAGCTTCATTAGGTTTAATACCTTCTCATCTGTTATAGAATGGAATTCAACCTAATTTGCGAGAAAGAATGTTTGCCGTATGGGATCTGATGAAATCTTAGGTCACTGAGCATACTGGAAAAAAATTTTAAATAATTAAAAGACCCGCATGGGGTTGGAAAAAATACTCTACGCTGTAGGCTTATATCAAGGTTTGTCTCACCTACTGTAGTACATTTTCACTGACCCTGCTTATCTAAAAAAATTTAAAGGAAAACAGGAAGTCACACGAATTTAATTTTAAAGGAAGTAACAAGTTGTAACTGACTCTTAAAAAGCAGACTAAGCATTTACTGAAAATTACTTAGAAGTATTTTAAAAGAAGTAGCTTTAAAAGCCTTTTCTCATTTCTTTTAAACATTAAGGTAGGCTTGATTTAATCTATTATTCTGATTCAGAAATTACATGAAATGCAAGTTTGTATACTTGTTCCTGCTCTCGTTTACCTCCCACCCAACAGCCTTTGTCACGTGTGCATGGTGAGGATGGAAGATGCCCGGTGTGGCTGGAACGAACAAGGGACGGGCAGGGTGGGGCTCACGTCAGGAGCCTGGAAGGCCCGTTGGGGAGTTTGGATTTTATTCCAGGTGCAGTGAAGAGCCACTGAAGGATTCTGAGCAGGGGAATATGATGCTGCGGCTGTCTGTAAAGCATCGATGTGGGTGGTATACACAGAGTGAAAGTCAAGAGGGCGAGACGGGAAGCACAGCCATCAGTTAAGAGGCTGGACAAGAGGAGGTGCAGGGCCGGTGACGGTACTGTGAGTGAAGGCGAGGCAGCCCCTCAGTGTGCCAGGCACTGCTTACAGTACACACGTGAGTTGTTCATTCCCCCCGATAATCCTATGACCCACTTGCAGATGGAGAAATGAGGCATGGGAAAGTGAAGTCATTTTCCAAAGGCTACAGGAATTGGTAGAACCACCATTTATCAACAGTCTTCCAGCAGCAGCACCTACACCTTTAATGATCACCTTGCAGTAACAGAACACAGAGGGATTCAAGGTAAGACTAAAGGGCAGAACGGATGGGCCCTAGGCTGTGTTTCATGGAGCGGGCCTGTGAGTGCCATGAATCTCCCGGATTTCCAGCTTTAGGGGATGAAAGAGGTGCCATTTACTAAAATTAAGCAAATTCCAGGAGGAAAAGGACTTAGGAGGAAGATCAAGAATCCATCTTTTATTTATCCAGCTAACAACTGAGTATATACATATCTCACAAGAGGTCAGGGCTGGAGAAACAAATTCCGGAACTGTGGTAGTGAAAACAATTGTCCCTCCTAGTCTCTGGAACCTGTGGAGGGGTCACCTTCCATTATAAAAGGACTCTGCAGGTGCAAGAGTCAAGGTCAAGTTAAGGACCTTGACTTGGGGAGGCTGCCCTGGATTATCTGGATGGGTCCATTGTGACTGCTATGGTCTTTATAAAAAGAAGGGAGGAAGGTCAGAGAGATTGGAAGAAGTCAACTTGCTGGCTTTGAACATGGGAGGATGAGGCCTCGTGCCAAGGAATGCAGGTGGTCTCTAGAAGCTGGAAATGCAAGGAGGCAGATTCTCTTTACAGCCTCCAGGGGAACACAGAGGAAAGCATGAGAAGGTGTGCCAACACCTTGATTACAGGACTTCTAATCTCCAGAGCTGAGAGAATAAATCTGCATTATTTAAGCCACTACATTTATGGTAATTTCTTTTGACAGCAATGGGAAACTATTATAGGAATTCTAAGTTAGTATTTAAGATAGTGTGGTATTGAAAGAAACAGGTGAAGGAGATGAAGAGGTACAAGCTTTCACATGTCTAGACTTAAGCTGGCCATTAACAAATGTGCAGAAATATCAAATCACTACGTTGTGTAAGTAAGTGTTAGCCGCTCAGTCATGTCCAACTCTTTGCGACTCCAAGGACAGCAGACTGCCAGGCTCCTCTGTCCATGGGATTTCCCAGGCAAGAATATTGCAGTGGGTTGCCATTCCTTTCTCCAGGGGATCTTCCTAACCCACGGATCGAACCTGGGTCTCCCACATTGTGGGCATATTCCTTACTGTCAGAGCCACCAGGGAAGCCCGAATAGCAGGGAAGGGCATTCCTGGGTGGGCGACAAGAACTAACACAGTGTCATAGGTCAACTATCTTGCTTCAAGAGCAAATAAACCCACAGAAAAAGCTCAGATTTTTGGTTATTGGAGGTGTAGAGAAAGGGGAGGGAGAATAGATAAAAGGAGGTTCAAGAGGTACAAGCTTCTGGCTACAAGATAACTAAGGATGTGACATAGATCAGGATACATATAATCAACACAGCTGTATCTTACACATGAAGTTAAGAGTAAATCCTTAGAAGTATCATCACAAGGAAAAAAAAAAGTTTTTCTATCTCTTTAATTTTGTACCTCATATGAGATGACGGATGTTCCCTAAACTTGTGATAATCATTTCATGATTTAGGCCCCATCATTATGTGGTATACGTTAAACTGACAGGGCTGTAAGTCAATTATTTCAATAAAACTTGAAGAAAAAAATAAAGGAAAAAAAAAAAAAAAGAAACCGTAGGTGAAAAAATAACTAAACCAAAGTTCTGGAGATGGGTACCAGAATGTATCAGGAGGAAATGGCCTTAATTAAAAGGAACACTTCTTTTGTAACAGAAGAGAAAGAGGAAGTGGGAATGAAGGTTAATGTGTAGATTACAGTGAGAAGATGAAGTCATTCCCAAATGATGACTTTTATGATCTCAGTGAATTACGTGGCTGGGTCACCAGCAGGGGAAGACTTCAACCCTGGGTAGCCGACTCGTAATTCTAATAGAGTTCTACATTGCACCAAAGGATTCCCAAGATTTGTGGCAGGAAGGAGGAGGAGTGGCCCAAGAAAGGCTACTACGTTCAGGCAAATGTAATAAAACTCAGGTGGGTCACTCAGGGCAGGGACCTGTCACTGCTTACCTGTCACTCAGGGCAACAGTCCCTCTCCCTCATCTCCTCCAGCCATGTGGAAGGCGCTGACTCAGCGGGGTGCTGACTCCGCGCCGGGATCCTTCTCAACACAGCAACCCAGCAAGAAGCAGGTACTGCAAACACCCCGAACTGGCACTTGAGAGGAAATTCGTTTCCCAGTCCTGACCGAAAGCCTGTAGTTCTTTTTATCTCCTTCTTCCCGAGGAGACGACTATGGAAATAAATGTTAAAATACACCCGAGAAGCAGAAAGATGAGAGCAGCCCCTAAGTATCTATCACGCAGAGAATGACAGAAAATTCTGCTCAACCGTATCATTGACTTTCATGGAACCTTTAACAAGAATGAGCTCGAGTCGTAGTACTGGTGGGAAATATACTGGTGTATATTTCCAAAATACACTGTAACATGAAAAGCAGACCCAGGACAATTACACAGCTACTTCCACTCACCATTTAAAAAAAAAACAGCATAGACACACAGGCACATATACATGGGATTGCTTTAAAAAGGTCTGCAAGAAAATGTATCAAGCTGTTAGTAAGAACTTCTGAGGAAGTGTGCAATGAGGATGAGGGATGAAGGGAAAATGTCACTGGACACTATACGTACTTCTCTCTTGAACTGTTTATCACAAGTTTTTCTTAAAAATTTTTTTTAAAAGACATCAATGAGGAATGCAAAAAACAACAAAGGTTTACTGCATAGCACAGGGAACTACAGTCAATATCGTGTAATAACCCATAGGAACATAATTTCAAAACTAACATATGTATATATGTATAACTGAATGACCTTCCTGTGCAACTGAAACATTGTAAGTCAACTGTATTTCAATAAAATATATATATATTAAAAAAGAGATTATCAATGATGAGCAGCTGAAGCATCTAGGTTCTTTNAGCACAGGGAACTACAGTCAATATCGTGTAATAACCCATAGGAACATAATTTCAAAACTAACATATGTATATATGTATAACTGAATGACCTTCCTGTGCAACTGAAACATTGTAAGTCAACTGTATTTCAATAAAATATATATATATTAAAAAAGAGATTATCAATGATGAGCAGCTGAAGCATCTAGGTTCTTTTACTTTCCACATCTCTTTCTGGATATCCGAACAGAAGGAATACAGGGAATAACAGTACAGGACGTGGCAGGGGGCAGATGGGAAGACATGTCAGTAGACTTAGTGACCTCTCCCCCTTCCCCCAATCAGGCTAAAAGCCTCCTTTAACCCCGCCACTCATTCCACTGCTTTCAAATCTGATTTCTACTTTCTCTTCCCAATTTGAATCACTATTCTCACAAATACCCCCATCTAATAGCCATCATCGTAGTCGTTACAATCCTTTCTCTAATTATTCCCCAATCTGGCTGTTAGAATTAGCTTTCCCCCATCTTTTGATCATGTCACACTTCTAAAACTAATGTTCCTCTGCTGATCTTCTGAAATGAACCTCTTCTCTGTGAAGTCCGCCAACATCCCTTTCCTTGTCCTGTACCGTCACAGCACTTTAACTTCCTTAACCAAACTTTCTGTAGTTCTCATTTCTGTGACCTCTCACTGTGCTTCCTTTAGTTTCCTGTTACGAATGTGACCCTTAACTCCATATCCACTGAGATCTCCTGCTTCCACCATCAAGTTCTGTGAGACCCAGCAATTGCACATGTTCATCTACTAAATAAGCACTTAATTTCCTCACATAAAAGAATTGTTCTCAGTCTGAATCATCTCCTGCCATCCCCTCCAGGATTCCTTCCATGACTCTGCCCACATCCACCTCAAATTCTAAAGGAAATTCATAGAAAATCAAAGCTACTCAGCAGTACTTCCTCTTGAAAGTCATTCTCACCCCTCCACATACATTCCCCATGTTTTGAATACCTGGTGCCTGTCAGGCACTACTGAACATATGAACTCATTTAATCCCAACTCGACCCACTGCAACGGAAACTGTAATTATCCCCATTTTAAACATGTAAAAGCTGAAAACCAGAGAGGTCAAGGGACTTGCCCAAGGTCACACAGCTCACACCAGTGTCAGAGGCAGGATTTCAATTCAGAGGATCTGGCTTTGAAGCCCCTGCCCGCTGCCAGGGTGCTGCACTGCTCTGAGGCCAAGCGAGGTCCTTCTTTTCTCTGTTCCAGGTACACCATGGCCTCACCTCTCCCTTCGGTACACAGCATATCATACTGTAACCAATTCTTCCTTATCTGTGTCCTTTACTCTTAGACCTCTCTGAGGATATAAATCATCCACCTCTCTGTCCTTTAACAGGTAATAGCACCTTGTACCAGGAGGTATTTGAACAATAAAACAATAAACAATAAACAAAAACAATAAAACAATAAACCAGATTCACAGCCCTCTGGCCCTAGCAGAGCACAGGCTGTCAAAAAGGCAGACTCAGTGATGACTTCTGTTTCAAACTTTCAGGCTCCTGCCTTAAAAAAAAAATCACACAAAAAGTAGGTCATTGGGGAGCTGCAGCAATACATTTCCATCTGTTTACTCCAGGGAACTCAAGGTGACATCTACCCTAAGACGACATTTAGGTGGTCAACTGTGAATTACCAAAGACCCAGATGGCGGGGTTCTAGAATTACCTGACAGTGCATCATAGAACTCGTCCTCACTAAAGATGCTCAGAGGCGGGGAACCTTTAACGAGAGACTGCTCTAATTCGTGATGTTCAGTGGCTAGAGTCGCCAGCGCTTCTGATAAAATTTTGTTTTTTTCTTGTTCCTGTTCCAATTTAAAATTCCTCACCTAGAAGAAAACAGATAATATAAAAAAGACTTCAGAGTGACAGGAGAGACAGACTTACTCAAAAGGATGTGAAAATAACTCGCTTTAGACCCAGTTCAATTGCAACATCAGGAATGAAAACAGTGGTGCTACATATGCACGGTTGAACGANCTGATAAAATTTTGTTTTTTTCTTGTTCCTGTTCCAATTTAAAATTCCTCACCTAGAAGAAAACAGATAATATAAAAAAGACTTCAGAGTGACAGGAGAGACAGACTTACTCAAAAGGATGTGAAAATAACTCGCTTTAGACCCAGTTCAATTGCAACATCAGGAATGAAAACAGTGGTGCTACATATGCACGGTTGAACGAGCAAAATTACTAAGCTAATTTTGTTCTTCCCATGGGGACTTTTTTCATAACAGCTCCAGCCAATGCAAACAGATTAAGAAAAAGCAAATAAATTCAGCCCAAGTGATCAGGACCCTAGTAGGACATCAGTCAAGTTGAAAATCATATAAATTTTTTTTTAGATAGAGAGTATTTCATTCAACATTAATCAAATTAAGCCAGCTTTTGAACAAAATAAAGAATTAAAACTGTTGTAAATATTAAAATGTGAACCACATCAAAGATTAAGACATAATCCTCTGGTTTACTCTGAAAAGAGTTGGTATATCAAATAAAGAGAAACAAAAGGCTAGGTAATGATGTTTTAATTACCATTTTCCAATCCAGATTTTGATTCTGGTTCCATAGCTTGAGTTTAGTGAACAAAAGTAAATAAACAAAAGATTATAGAGAAGGCAAAGTCATACTCCTTTGATGATATCTGTTCTTCCTATCTAATTCAAGAGCTTCTGAATTTGAAGTTAATTAAAGCCTTCTAAAAGTTAAGTAGTCTAATTTTCATATAAAATAGCAGGTACCAGATTCGGTATGAACAGTTTCATCCACTCTTGTATTAGAACTCTGAAAATCACAGCTACTCCATCAACTCCCTCAACTTCTAGGGGTCATAGGAGTTGGATGAGCTGGGATCCACCTAATCTCAGATTTCTCTTGTGCCTGTTTCTTCACCTATAAAATCAGGATTCTACTGCCATGGAAGAGTCTCATTGCTGGCTTCAACTCAGTGGTCTTCAAAAAAACAAAAAGAAAAAAAATTCAACAGCACAACCTATTTCTCAAATCTCAACGCATGAAATCTGATGTTTCAGGAAGCAGCAGTGCATAGGAGGTCGCTGGGTCCAGATCGGGAGCCTCTTGGACTTTTCCCTCCAGGCCCAAAGCCCGGGGCTGTTCCAACAGTTCGAGGAGCATGAGATGGGGTGACCTCCAAAACCCCCTCCAGACAAAACGCCTGTCCCTGGGTCTTCACCCTGGTGACTTCTCCCCACGGCTCCCAGCTGTGCTCTGCTGAACTCCGCTCCCAATTCCTGGCCTCTCTCTCAGTCTCCTTCCTGTGGTCCCCAAGGACACAGCATCTTCCTCCACATTCTGACTCCACAGTCACACGTATGGGGACAGTGCTCCAAGAATCCCGGATATGACTTAAAATATAGCCCTACCAGAAAATGCTAAGTGTGTAATAAAAACAGAGTTAAACCCTCATCATTTTGGGAACAGCTCCAGTCCTCGGATACCTTAGTATTTATTATCATTACAGGAACGTACTTATTATTAGAATTACAATAATGAAATATAAACAGCAATAAATGGTAAGCAGTAGTGTGCAGAGAAGACCCAGAAAACAGGAAAAAATTAAATAGCTATATATTTTTTAAGAAACTGAAAAATACATGCAAATGTTCCTAGAATCTAAAATTTTATATCCAAGGAGGAAATACTCTTGGTATAGCTGAAATCAACTTTAAAAAAAAAAAAAAAACTGTTTTTCCTCCACTTGACCAGACAATTCATTTATCTATAAACAAGGACTACAGAATTCATCATATCCAAAACAAACCCTTCTTTAGATGGAAAAACATCAGCACTGCTATAGATTCCAAAAAACGCCATTGCAGATTCAAACTCTTTCACCTCTATCCACTTCTCTTTCACTAAGCTTAGGTTTATTTTTTTTTAGCTGCTCAAGTATCAAAATGCAAATGTGCTGTTGATACTGTACTGTTCTACACAGTGTTTTAAAAAGTTTAGTTGCTCAGTCGTGCCTGACTCTGCAACCCCATGGACTGCAGCCCACCAGGCTCCTCTGTCTATGAGATTTTCCAGGTAAGGATACTGGAGTGGGTTGCTATTTCCTTCTCCAACTGTTCTATGTAAGAATCAACTAAGTTACCTCTTTTGGGTAAAAAATATGTAAGTTCTAGTTTATTAATTTTATTGTTAATCTCTTATGGTGCCTACTTTATAAGTTAAACTTAATCATAAGTATATGATTATGTGTGTAATCATAGGTATAGCAAAAACAGTACATATACATATCGTTCAGTAAATCAGTTTCAGGCATCCACTGGGGGTCTTGGATCATACCCTCGCCCAAGGATAAAGGGGGGAACTACTATAGTTACTGAAAAAAAGTTGGTTTCACTGCTTTAAAACATCTATGTTAAGTTTAAATACCTAAACTCAATCCCTAGATTTCAGAAAAGGGGCAAAATAAATGATTGAGGCTCCAAAATATCAAGTTCTCCCAATAAGATTGTACTGGAAATCCTGATCTTTTTATCCATGAAAAGCAAGCATCCCTGTATTCTGCTGCCTCAACATCTGTTCTCAGAGAAGACGGTCTTCAGAGAAGGAGGGAAACGGGTGGAAACAAAAGGGGGAGAAGAGGCTCTGACCACAGACTGGATCTCACCTCGCTGTTATCTGTCAGCTGATCTGAGGACACATGTATTAGTTTCAAGTCTAACAGGATCTGCGATACTGAAGGCATGTTACTCTCAAACTTCCTGCTGAATGGCAACACCTCCCCATCCGGAAAAGGGATGCAGCTGCGACAGCAGATAGAAACTGCGCTAGTGAAGACCTGCAAAGAAGCGCCTAAGCACATACTTCACTGGCACGGATGCTTTTTGGTCAATCAGGTCAATCAGCTGGAACAATCCAATTCTAAGCCCACTATCATCTCAGTATTTCGAAACACTGGGGGGATACCTGCACTGGAAATAGTGTAAACTACTCATCAAGCTATGCAGAGTGTAACTTCATAAAATGCTCGTCTTACTTTCCAAGTCTGTCTCCAAACGCTCATTTGCTAATTGAGCAACTGTGCTGTGAGACACAGTACCTTCATGCAGTCCCTCTCTGCAGTCCTAANGATGAGATGGCTGGATGGCATCACCGACTCGATGGACATGCGTTTGGGTGAACTCCAGGAGTTGATGATGGACAGGGAGGCCTGGTGTGCTGCAATTCACGGGGTCGCAAAGAGTCGGACACGACTGAGCGACTGGACTGAACTGACACACAGCAGAGACCAAGCACCTGGCATAGGGTTCTGGCCAGTCGAAGAGTTGAAAAGATCATGACTCTTAAGCCCACTACTTGGAAAGCTCTGTTAAGTTACATTTAAAGAATACATATTCTTGTTTTAATGACCAATGTTGATTTTTGCAAAACAAAAACCTTATGAGCCAATAAGATTATATATAAAATGTTGATTAAGCAATCAAAGTGACTGGAAAAACTTTCAAAGTCTTACAACAATGAACATGGATTCTAATTTTTCCTACTTCAAGTGCACTTAAATCTTTCTCTTTTTTTTTTTTCCCCAAAAGAAAAAATGAGCCATGACTGAACCGGTAGCGCCCAAGCACCCTTTCCCAGCAAAGTATAATCCAGCTTTTAAGGAGAGGGAAGTCAATCCTCGCTTGCACTGTGCTGTCAGGCCACAAACATTCATCCACCACCTATACCATGCCGGGCATTCCAGGCTGCGGGCATCGGCAGGGAACGCAGTGGACAAAAATACTTGTGCGCACACAACTTCCGGTCCACCATGGGGAAACAAACAGGTCAGGGTGGGAAACACACGGTGTGTTAAGCAGTGGAAACGCTAAGGACAAAATAAAGGTGGGAGGGGGAAGGGAGCCCTGGGAGCCAGGGTGTCCAGAGTACTCATTAGGCGACGGGGGTGAGGGAAAGGCAGGCACATGTCAGGGAAGAGTGCTCTGGGAGGGGAGGAGCAGAAGTTCCGAGGTAGGCAGGGGCTCACCGGTGAGTCTGTGGCACAACAGGAGGCCACTGTCCCCTGAACAAAGTGAGCTGGGTGAGAGGGAAGCAAAGGAGAGGCCGGAGAGGCAGCCTCACCCCACAGGGCATCACACGGGACTCGTGCCAGGCTCATTTCTGGGGGACGTGTTTTCAAGACAATACCCGCAGGGACTCCGTGAAGAGTCAGAAGAAAGGGTCTGGAAAGGCTGACACACGAGTAACTGCGGAAGGAACTTGGAGATGTCTGGCTTGGGGAAAGGAGGAATTTACAGGATGCTCCAAATACCAGAGGAATTGTCAAGAGAAGTAGTTCCTTTCCAGGGCTACCTTCCCTGGTGGCTCAGAGGTAAAGAATCTCTGAGGAGACTGCAGGAGACTAGGGTTCAATCCCTAGGTCAGGAAGATGCCCCTGGAGTAGGAAATGGTAAGCAGCTCCAGTATTCTTGCCTAGAAAATTCCACTGGACAGAGGAGCCTGGCAGGCTACAGTCCATGGGGCCGCGAAGAGTCAGACACGATGGAGCACCTGAACAACAGCGACAAATCCTTTTACTTTTCTGTGAAAAAGTTGCAGAGCGCAGATTTGAACCCATGAATTTAAAAAGGAGAAGAGGAAAGAAAAACCTCATCTTAATTTTTTAACTTTCTAGTATTCATCATTTTCCTACAGTGGAATGGGTGGCCCTAGAAGAGTATCCATGTGTAACAGCGGTAGTAGCACCTAGAAGAGCAGGAGCTAACCTCTAGGTTATGTCTTCCACGTGTCAGATGTGGTGGCAATAAATACTTGGTGCGCTACCTCATGTGACCTTCCCACAATCCTATGAAGTACGTTTCATTAATTCTGAGGCAACTCAAGCTCACTGAGATGACATGACCCGCCAAGGATTGCAGAACCAGTAAATGATAGAGCCCAGGTTCAAACCCAGGTCTGTTTGACTGAGGCTCCAAGCCTGTAACCACTGGCACCTACCACCTGTATGCCCATCAATGGCAGTGTTTACATGGCGTGTAAAAGTACCATCTCGCTGGCAGGAAGTTGGAGATGAGATAGCCTCTAAGATCCCTTTTTATAATTTTGTGGTTACATTTTCCCAAGTTTCCATCTTATTTTTAAAATATTTCTTTGACTTCAGAGTTTACAGAAATTCTGTACTCCTAAATATGGCTAAAGATTAAATAATAATAATTTCACTACAGAATATGTTAAATTCCCAGTCCAATTCTAACACTTTAGAATTATCATGCTCTGGTCTTGAGTAACAAATGTTACTTGATTACTTCCCTTGCACAACTGAAGGTAGGTCTGACTTTTCTCAAGTACAGCTGATCCTTGTACAATGCAGGGGTTAATCCACTGTTACTTATGATCCACTTTCCGTATCCAAATTCTTTCACATCTGCTGATTCTACCAACTACAGACCATGTAGTACTATAGTATTTTCTATTAGAAAATAATGGGAATCCATGCAATTTAAACCTACGGTGTTCAAGGGTCAACTGTGCCTCAGTTTCCTTGTCCCATCTTTTATATCTTCCATGATTCAAACATATCTTCGCTTTCATTTTCCTATGCAGACAAAATTCTTTCCAGCTGAGCAATTATCTTTCGAAATACAAATCAACATTTAGTATCTAAAGTACAGAAAGATAATATTAAAGTAGAATACATATACATGGACTTAAACCAAAAGTCTAAAGTCCATGGAAAACTTAAGAATCATCCCTGGTTTGTGTGGCTGTTTTTTACTGGCTGGAGGAAAAAGAAGGGACTAAGGAGAATTGAGAGTGTGCATCCTTCACCACACGTCAGCCAGGGCAACTTCTGAATGGTTTGACAAGCAAGAGGAAGCCTGCTGCTCTGAAGGTCAATTATGAACCAATGTAAGAAGAGAGAGTTTGGCAACCATGGGGTTAATATTTAGATAGAAAACAAGATTAACTCCACTTGTAAAAAATTCTTTTTTTTTTTTTTTAACCCAATAGAATGGCTACCATAAGAACAAAACCAAAACCCAGGAAAGAAAAGGCGTTGGTGAAGATGCAGAGAAATTAGAACCCTTGCATACTGTTGGTAGGAATGGAAAATGGTACAGCCACTATGGAAATCAGTATGGTAAGTCCTCAAAAACTAAATAATAGAATGACCACATGATTCAGCAATTCCACTTCTGAGTATACACTAAAAAGAATTCAATGCAAAGACACAAAGAGATACTTGTACACTCATGTTCACAGGAGCATTATTCACAACAGCCAAAAGGCTGAATCAACCCAAATGGAATACTGATGGATGCGTGGATAAACAAAATATGGTATATATTCACATGATGCAATATTATTCAGCCTTTAAGAAAAAAAAAAAAAGGACATTTTAACACAAGCTATAACATGGATGGACCTTTAAGGAATTATGCTGAGATAAGCCAGTTAAAAAAAGACAAATAACGTATGACTCCACTTATATGAGACTCCTAAAGCAGTCAAATTCAGAGAGACAAAAAAGTAGAATAATGATTTCCAAGGGCTGGGAGGGGAGGAGAATGATGAGTTATTGCTTGATGGATATAGATTTTCAGTTTAGGAAGATAAAAAGAGTTTTGGAGATAGATGGTGGTTATGGTCACACCACAGTATGAATATACTTCAATGCCACTGAACTATACACTTATAAATGATTAAGATGGTAAATTTGATGCTATGTGAATTTTACAACAAATAAAAATAATTAAACTTTTTTTCTGCAAATAAAAAATATACAGCTAATTTGATTTGCATTAATGTGAAAAAAAAAAAAAAAGAGGCTCCCATGGTAACATCCATTATACAGTGTAAGTTGGGTTCTCGCAATGATTTATTACAAAGTCAACTAAATATCAAAATGTGTATGTTCTTCACATAAGATAAAACCACAGTTATTAAGTACAAATCTATTCCAAACATTTTAACAACTATTTACTTAGACCTTACTACTTTATACTCAAATTACCATCATGGTATCTGAATGCACTCTGAGGCCCAGCCACATCCAGTTGGTTCGCAAGAAAATGCTGGAATCCGTGACTTCTAAATCAGGAAAACAGAATGACTTCAGGCGTCTACAAGCGCCTGAAGGACCTACAAGCAATGGCGCCTACACAGACACCATGGACAAGTCACAAACTTGGGGCTGAATTCTCTTAAGGCCACAACAGAAAGTGAAATACAATTATGCCCTTTTAATTATCCACAAGGAAAAAAAAAAAAAAACTGGTTCTTTAGGGAAAACAACTCCCTCTTTGCCCTTGGCTCTAATTTCTCATTCAGTGTAATATATAAGGGGATTAAGAGTATTTGCAGAATAACCAATAATGCCACTTCCAGCTCTTGAAATGCCCCCTCAATAGAAACCAAAGGTGTAATTCCAACTTAAAATTCAGTGAGGGACATTTTTCAGAAAACCAAGAAAATATAACCCAGGCTGTAGCATTCTGATAGTCTCATTTAATTTTAGGATGAAATTTAGAATATTTAGAGACATGGGAGAGGGAGAGGGTGGGAGGATTTGGGAATATGGCATTGTAACATGTATGATATCATAGGGGAAACGGATTGCCGGTCTAGGTTCGATGCAGAAGGCTTGGGACTGATGAGTGGGGATGATCTGGAGGGATGGTGTCGGGAGGGAGGGGGAAGGGAGGGGGTCCGGATTGGGAACTCAGGTACACTTATGGCTGATTTACGTCAATGTATGGCAAAATGAGTACAGTATTGTAAAGCAAAACAAACTAAAAAAATAAAAATTAATAATAAAAAAATAAAGAAAGAAAGAATATTTAGAGACATGGATAAATTCTATGTATTCCAAACATGTGACCTCTACACTAAACAAAATATTCACAAAAAGATAGTGTCTCCTGTTGAAGAATACAGAATAGCTGAAATACAGCTATTCTGTGCAAAATGTGAAGACACTGCAATATTCTTGGCCATCTGCTTATTTTTAAAATTGGTATCCTTTTGTCAAGCTGAGAAATTAGCTTATAAATGGCCACTTAAGCTTTGAAACAAGGTGAACTGTCTTCTTTATAACAGATGAATTTGCCTAATTCGAGCTGTGTGTGATATAGTGGCTTGTTCTTCAGCATAGCAATTAGAGGCAGATTCCTGGTTCTGGCTCTAAGAGTAGCCTCTTCTAACTAGACAAACTTGGGGAGGTATCGAGCCCTCTCCCCAGACCCTACTCTCATCTGTAAAAATGAAGAAGAGATCGACCGTATCAGTTATTTCAAACTGTTGTTTGGAGGAAGCACAATGGAAGAGGTGTCTTTACTTTTCTCTGCATTGCACACTGCCCATCTACCTTTGTGGTTGCTTAGTCGCTAAGGTGTGTCCAAGTCTTTGCAACCCCAAAGACGGTTGCCTGCCAGGCTCCTCTGTCCATGGGAATTCCCAGGCAAGTATACTGGAGTGGATTGCCATTTCCTAGTCCAGAGAATCTCCCTGACTCACGGATCAAACCAGAGTCTCCTGCTTGGCAGGTGGATTCTTTACTACTGAGCCACCTGGGAAGCTTGGGATCTACCTTAGCCCACAATAAAACCTTAACAGCACCTGAGGAGACACTCCACAATCTAAGACTGAGCCTATGGATTGGTGATTTTAAACAACTCATCCATAACACAAAATAAAGTAACAAAAATAAGTGAAGAAAATACTGAAAGTTTAAACAATTTCTAAGAAATTTTATTAAGGAGAATTATATCCCCAAACTTCATTTGTAATGCAGTTGCTTAGACCCTGGAACAACAAAATCTCCCTCATATCAACATTTTCAGTGCAGGGTAATTTCTCAAGTGCCTCACAAAGGCATAGTGTCCTGAATGCATCAAATAAAACCACAGGTAAAGGAACAGATGGTATTGACGCAGTTTAGGATCCGGCTGCCACATGTAACAGCGCACCTGTGTCTCCAGCCAGGGAGGCTGTGAGCTCTCCGCCCCAGAGGACGAAGGCCTCCCTATGAATCCTGCTGGATTGCTGAGCACAGCTCCTGGGCTCTGGTCATTCCACCTGCTTCTTCCCACCAGGGTTTCTCTGATCCAACACCCCAGGCCACAAACCACTTTTATGCCACTTCTCTGTCCCTGAATTGAGCACAAAATCCTTTCAAGACATTTTTCTGAAAATTAAGCATGAGAAGACTCTCTTACACAGGACCGACAGGTTTATGCTTATCTTATTTGAGTCTCGCACTAACTCATGAAGTAGAGAGATGGGATCTATGTCAATAACTCTGTTACACAGGAGGAATGTGAGGTCCTGAGTCACTAACACTGGAGACCACATTTCAGGACTCTAAGTAACAGCAGCTCATACTCCATCATCTAGGCCACCTCCCTAGGCCCACCCGATCCTCTCCCTAACCTTGCTGTCAGTTGAACTGCCTAAGGAATAATAAAAATCACGACATACAGAATGATGAACCTTTGAGCATCTAAAGGAAATTAGACCCAAGTTACTGGCATCTTCATCCTTTGTGCTGCAGCCAGGGTTCTAAGAAGGAAGGAACAAGACAGACTATGTGGAAGCAGGTAATGGAAAAATTCTCTGGGTATGAAGGTGGGGTGGGGGTCAGAGGGTAGAAAGCTTGGGAGACAGAAGAAAAAAGTAGGGAAGGGGGGAAGGGAAGATGGTCATCCTTCTTCCACTGCATAAAGTATCTAGGGATAAAAAAAGAGAGGGTGAGAGGGAGAGAGGAAGAAAGTGACCAGTGAGGTGGGGAAGAGAAACGGAGAGAAATGCCAAGCGATGGAAAGAGGAAAGTAAGAAAAGAGAAAAAAAAAAAAAAAGTCACCAAAACCTTCTAGAAGTTTCAGGTTTAAATATTAGGAGGGTGTTAGTCTACATATAGGCTTTCCTGGTGACTCAGTGGTAAAGAATCCACCTACCAACGCAGGAGATGTGGTTCGATCCCTGTCAGAAGATTCCCTGGAGGAGGAAATGGCAACCCACTTCAGCATTCTTGCCTGGGAAATCCCACAGACAGAAAAGCCTGGCACCTACAGTCCATGGGGTGGCAAAAGAGGCAGCTATGACTCAGTGACTGGACAACAACTCTACATACATTAGCAGCCCTTCGTCTGGAATGATGAAGTCTAGGAAATATTTCATTCAAGTCCACAAAATAAGCAAAACAATGGATAAAGCTAACCGTGATATATTCACTAAATTAGAAAACACTAGAATTAAACATACAAAACTTGAAATCTGGAAAAGAATTTTGAACACATCCACTTTAAGGAGACAGAGAATAAATGTATAGATACTCAAGGATAAAAGAGATAACTACAGAAATTTAAAAGATGAACTAGATAAAAGCTAGGTATTTCTTTGAAACATAATCAAAGCCTTAATGAGTCTGATCTTACAAAGAGAGCAAAATTCATTTGGAAATGGCCAAATATTAGAAAAAATGGGAAAAGACTAGAAAAGAGAATATATAATTACATAACAAACAAAGGTGAAAAAGACAATAAAAGGATATTAAGAACTTCCTTATAACACATTTCAGAATCTAAATGGAAAAGCTAAAATTCCTTGAAATATATAACGTGTCACAATTGACCCAGAGAGAAACAGAAAACTAAAATAGCACTATAACCATTAAATATATTTAATTAGCAGTCCAAAAATTCACAAAGTTGGTTTCATAAGAGAATTCCACTAAATCTTTAAAGAATAGACCATTTCGATTTTATACAACTCTTTCAGAGAACAGCAAAAGGGAACACTCCTGAACTCATTATATGAGGCCAGTGTAACCTTGATATTAAACCCTGATGAGGACAGAACAAAAAAGGAAACTACAAACCAATCTCACTTATAAACAGATGCTAAAATCCCAAAAGAAACGAACTTGAGGCTGATGTTGAAAACAATACCTCATGACCGGATTAAGTTTATTCCAGGTACACAGGATGGTTTATCGCTAAAAAGAATCTAAAAATATAACTTGCCATCTTAACAAATAAAAGAAAAATCTCATGATTCTCTTGACAAATGAATATTTGGTAAGTTTAACACCTTTTCATGATTTAAAAAAAAACCCTCAGCAATATAAGAATGAGAGGGAACTTCATTTATCTTATAAATGGTATGCACCAAATATTTTTAACAGCGAATCATTAGATTCCTTTTAAACACTAGGGACAGGGGCTTCCCTGGTGGTCCAGTGGTGAAGACTCTGAGCTTCCAAAGTAGGAGACAAAGGTTCAATCCCACATGCCTTGAGGCCAAAAAAAAACTTACCATGCATGAACAAATATTCCTACCATTTGGGCTTCTAGTTCAGCATTGTCTAGAAGGCCCTCCCAGGGCAGCAAGAAGGAAAATAAATAAGAGGTGAAGGACTGAAAGAAAGGAACAAAAGTGTAATTATCCATAGCCTGTCTACAGAGACTGAATCCCAGTCTATCTTCATCATTTTTACTTTCTACTCCCCACTCAATCCTCTGCTCACTGCAGCCAGGCTTCGTGCTATTCTGCTTTGAAAACTTCCCTCATCAAAGACACCTGGCTACCAAATCTAACATGAGAGGAGATGAGACTCAACTCAGATGAGTCTGAGTCGTTTCCTCGCCCCCTGCCCTCTGGGCTCCCTGGTCAAGACCCTGCCTTCTCAGGCTGCTTTTCCGCAGTACATTCCACTGGCTCTCTTCCACAGGGAGAATTCAATCCTTTGATTTCAAGGGACACTTCTCCTAAGTGATGTTTACTTCTTCAGTCTCGATCACCATGTTGAACCCAGGTGACTCCCAATCTAAAGATTCCCAAGTTTTTACTGGACTAGTCAGGAGGATCTTATTTGCATGTCAGCGTGTTCAAAGGTGAACTCATTCTCCCCTCTACGTCAGACTCCTTCTAGCCCATGACTTACACACGCCATGAGTCTAAAGTTATCTGACTCCACCTGCTTCATTCCTTTTATCCAATCTATGATCGGCTCCTAGTCATCTTGTTTATCTCAAAGTCTCCTCCTCCTCTCTGCTCTGTATCTTCCTTTCCACAGCCACCAGCCGGGCTCAGATTCTGATTATCTCTCTCTTGAATTTCTGCACCTGGCCACCCTGCTTTCAGGCCTGCCCTCTAATCCTTCTCATAAGGAACAGATCTGATTAAATCTCTCCCCTGATTAAAACCTTTCAGTGACTCTAACTGCCCCAAATAATCCAAAGTCTTCAGGTATGTTTTACAAAGTTTTTCAAGAAGACTCTGCTTCTATTCATCTAGCCTTGATTTCTTTTTACTCATCCCCCTCTGCTCCAGTCTTAATGAACTGTTTGCCGGAATTCATCCTTTTCTCGTCCCCAATGGATATGTTGTGCTTTCTCCAAGAGCCCAGTCATCTGGCTCTTGAAGTAATCTCTTAAGTTTTATGGAGACAGACTGGTACAGCACTATCTGATAAGGTAACCATTCTGTAAATACTGAACTAAAGAGAAGATTTTGCATAAAGTAATAGATATCAAGTCCATCGTGGATCATTATAAAGATGTATAGGGGTTATATGTTTAACACTCTGAAGTTAAAAATGAGAGGAAAATTATGTATATCTATAACTCACTCAAAAATTCTTTAGCTAGAGTAGAAATTGGGCACCGCACTCTGCTAAGAAAATGGCAGCAAACAACACAAACACAACTGTATGCAGGTTATAAGTGTGAGATACAAAAACATATCAGGGTAAGTCTTGGATCACACCAAGCATTGCAAGGCTAATACACACAAACCACACACTTCACAGTAATCGAAACCTTATGTATTTCTGTTCAAAAAGTCCACAAAAGTTATCAAAATGAAAACTAGCTTAATTGTACATAAACTTGGCATTTATGAACCAGCTGCTTCTAAGGTTAGTTTGCAGCAGTATACTTCTGGATTATATATACAACAAGCTAAAAATCCAGGAATAATGCAGACTGAATAAAAATTCTAAATTTATACTTTTTAAAGGAATTAGAAGTTTCCTTACAATCTTCGTGGGGTTGATAAACAGTCATAACTACGTAATCACAACTCACAGTCCTTTTTAAGAAAATGTAAATAACAAAGTATAAACTATAGAGCTTAAAATAGGATGCTACACAATTATCTTACAAATTATGTACAATATTTAAAATGTTTGGGGTGGGAGGTGGGGGTGGTTCAAGATTGGGAACTCATGTACACCTGAGACAAAAATTAAATTAAATTAAAAATAAAATAAAATAAAATGTGCTTGAACTGTACTTATATAGTACCTTGATTATCAGTAGATGCATTTGCTTTTAATATGGAAAACCTAATAAACTTTTTAATCCCCCCCATTCTGCACAGTAGACAACTAAGGGAAGGGAGATTATGTGGGCCACTTTCACCATCACAAAAATCCCCTGAAATTAACGTTTAAAGAGCTTCTACAGAGGGAAGCCTAGAGTTCTGCCATTATATTCACAGTGATACAAATCCCATTAGGCCCACAATCTAGTAAAAGTGGCACTGTGACAAAGGCTAAAATAGCTCTCAGGTCTTCACGATCAGATTAAATATCTACTCAATTGAAGCTGAGCTAACTTGCCAAAGTCAATAGCTTCCGGGTCAAAATCAAACATTATTTGGCCTGGAGATTAACTCTGATGTGTCCTCAAACTGAAAAGGAAATTTATATTTAGATCTCCAGATTCTAGCCTACACATTACTCCACCAACACGCATTTCAAGCATTTTTCTCTTCTGCAAAAGATTCCTGCTAAGCAATGCTATGTCTTCTAAATGATATGCCTTCGTTCTGTCTTTGAACCCGATTAAAATTAAGAAACTTTTAATAGCTTTAATAACTCTCAAAAGCTGCAGAAGCTCTTCTCTGGCATCTTCCCCAGTACCATCCTCCCTCCAAATCCAGGAAGAAAAAAAACACCCGCACAACAGAAAACACAAAACAACTAGCCACATGCGATGAATGCTGCGGAACGTGACTCTCCACTGGTTTAGGCTACAAAGAAAGCCTATGAGTAATCAAAAATCGCTAATCAAAACAAAGTTAAAAGCCACTTCCCTGCTCCCCAACCCCAGTATGACTTCCCTTTCTCTTCTCAATCCACTCCAGCATTTCCCCCTCCTCCGTTTTTTCGGGGGAATTTTAGCAGCCTCTGAACAGCGGACGGTTAAGTTCATCTCAATGTCAGCCAGGACAGAGACAAACGAAAAAATCACTAACTTGGAAGGTTATTTAGGACAACAGTGTCTTTCACTGTCTTACTCCTCCCACTCCGGCCCTACTTGACCTACTACCAATACTGAGCCGAGAAAAATACCCGTTCAAGGGGCTTCCACTACCGTCCCCCCTCCACCCCCGACCCCAGCGGCTCTTCCCGCAGGAGCCACTGCAAACCCCCTGCGGCCGGGCGGACAGGGTCCCCGGCTCCGCGCACTCCTCCCCAGGCGCCAGCGGCCGCGCTCCGCACGCCCGCGTCCAACTCTCCTCGGACCCACTCACAGCCCCCGATCCCGCCCGGCCGCCCCCCTCCCCGGCGCCCCGGAGCGAGGTTGCCCGGGCGCCGGCACTCGCCCACCCACCTGGGCCGGGGTCGCGGGTCCCCCGGCGGCGCGCTCCGCCCAGCGCAGCTCGCGGCTCCCGCACGAATGCGCTCGGCCTGTCCCTCCACCTCCCCTCCAGCCCAGCTGGGAGGCGCGACCCAGGGCGGCACCGCAAGGTCTCTCTAAGTCACCTTCGTGCGGCCCGCCCCCGGATCCCAGCGAGGTCGAGCAGGGAGAGAGGCGCGGCCCAGGACTAGCGCCCGGGCCGCCCGAGGTCCGCGCTGGCCCCTCGGCCGCACCGCCGCCCTCCGGGGCTACAGCCGGCGAATGGCCTGCGGCGGGCGGCTCCGCGGCGGCTGGCGTCGTCCGTCCCTCCTCCCCGCCCCTCCGCCCGCCCGCTCCGCGGTGCAGGTAGGGACCTGCCGGGGGGCGGCGGGAGCGGCGCGCGGCCCGGGAGCTGCCCGGCCGGGGTGGGGAAGGCGGTCAGCTCCCTGCGCTCGTTCAGCGGGCATCTGCGGAGGCGCCCCCGACCCGGCCCGGCCCTGGATCGGGCGCTGTGTCCCCGCCCGTCCTGCAGACGCGGCCCTGGCAACTTTTAAATCCGCCACCAGGAAAGCAGAGGGATCCTCTCTTCTGCAGTCTTCCACTTGAAGGTAACTGACACTCAGGCTCACACTGAAGAGTTAACTGCAAAGCCTGAGCTAGTCTACACCTATTTATTTTTTTATGCACTCCTTGGGCTCCCCTTTGAGCAATGAGGAAAACAACAGTAATTAACCCTACTAACGTGAAACGTACTAACATGAAACGTACTCGCGTAAAATAGATGGTTTGAGATTCTGGCCACGCTTAAAGGGTGGACGAAGGCGCAGTGGTCAAGCAGACCCGCCACGTAAATGCTATACTTCAGTGGGATGTTCAGGCTAATGAAATTCCTAGTTAATTATGAGGCTCTGTTGAAGAAAAACAAACCTTTTTGTTCCAACGGTAGTTCTAAACCTTTCTATGGTATATAAATGTGTCCTTCACTTTGGGAAGCGGAGAAATACTGAACAAAATTAAATATTTTGTTGATAAGATCCTAGGGCACTTTAAGTTCACTCTTCTAGCAGTGAACTTGCACTACAGATTGGAAACGTGTAAAAAGTGAGACAAGGCCACACTTGGAAAAGGGGGAATTAATGTCCATGAGGTTTCAGTGTCTTTGAAAAGTCAGTTTGCTTTCTATTTTTTCTTCCCATTCTAAATCGGTCACTAAATATTACCATATTTTGAAAAGTCACATTTGGCACTAAAGAGGAGCCCTTGCTACAGATTCTTTCTCCCTAGGCCCTAAGAATTAGAAAATGAGTTTAGTTTACAAAAGTAGTACTAGGCAGCAAGAGGAAACAGTGAACAATAATAAGGCTACTTTGTTTCCGAAGGCAGTTTACGGAGCACCTGAAATGTGCCAGGCACTGTACTGAGGAGCTTCACATAAAACAGCTCATTTGTATCCCCCATTTTCAGATTTAGAAATGTAATTCCCAAACACATTGATTTGCTCAGAGTCCAGATTTTAGGTCCTGATTGGTCTGACCCAAAAGCCTGTCTTCTGTCCTTGTGCATTCATTATTCATTTATTCATGTACATTCACTATGGACTGCAAGGAGATCAAACCAGTCAATCCTGAAGGAAATTAGTCCTGAATGGTCATTGGGAGCACTGATGCTGAAGCTCCGACACATTGGCCACCTGATGCAAAAACTGACTCACTGGGAAAGACCCTGATGCTGGGAAAGATTGCAGGCAGGAGGAGAAAGGGACAACAGAGGGTGAGATGGTTGGATGGCATCACCGACTCAATGGACATGAGTTTGAGCAAACTCTAGGAGTTGGTGAAGGACAGGGAAGCCTGGCATGCTGCAGTCCATAGGGTTGCAAAGAGTCAGATAAGATTTAGCGACTGAGCAACAACAAAGTAAGCAAGCACTGTGCTAGACACAGATGCTACAAAAACAAGATACTTGAGTTCTAGTTAAGTAAATATATAATCAGACAAGTAAAATATACACAATTTCATAAGCAATATAATAGCATGGAAGCCCTAGAATAGGATGGACTTTAACTCAGTTTTGAAAGGTGGAACCTGGGGTTGGGAAATGATAGCAGTTCTCCAACAGAGAGAAATCCTGAGAACTTTATCTAACAGAATGGTGATGCAGAATCTGTGTGCTGGGTTAGGGGAGCAACTAAGATAACTAAGATACTCGAAGTAAAAATAATCTTTGATTAAAAGATAAGATGAGGATGAACAAAGCAAACAGCTCCCAAGTTTCCAGCTTGAGTTACCCAATAGGTAACTTTGGGTTAATCAACAACTCAGTTTTAGACACTTGGTTTTGAAACACCTCTGATGTATCCATATGTAAATGTCCAAAAGGCATCTGGATATACTGGTTCATAGCTCAGGAGATCCAAGGTGGAGGTATCTGAATCATCATGGATTGCTGGGTTGAAGGAGTGGGTGAGATCATCCATGGAGAATACTGAGTGAGAAGGTCACCCCAGAAACCTAGGGACTACCAACATGCAAAGCACAGGCAGAAGAAAGATGCTTTAGAAGAAGACTGGGGAGGAGTGGCTATATAGAAAAGAGATGCCAGAAGAGGCAGGCACCAGGGACATCACAGAGAAGCATTCCAAAAGGCAAGCAGCAGTCAATGGCAGATCCTTCAAAGGACAAGCAAGATAATTTAAAGGTGTCTCTGATTTAGCAACAAGGAGATACTGGCAAGAACAGGCTTGGTGGACCAGCTGAGCAATAAAAAAAAAAAAGTAGAAACAGACGGTATCATATTTCCAAAAATGGATCTGGAAAGGGATGCAGGGACCTAGAGCTATAAGGGAGAATTCAGAAGACAGTAGCTGTTTTTGAAGCAAGATGGAGACAGATGCCACCAATCACAGGAAAGAAGACAGATTAAAAAAAAAAAACCAACCTGGAATCGGAGTGGTAGGGAGTTGATAGCATAATACAGTGTTCACCTAATATTTAACAAAGAATTTTGTTTAGAATAGAGACGAGAGAATGCTAAAGGCCTGAAAGATGTAAACATAACAGATGAAAGAGGGGAGGATTAAAGGCCTATGAACAGCTCAGAAAGCTAAATGATTAACACAAACCATGCCTTGGCAAAATTAGGAATCCACATGAGGGCATGAATTCTCTCCAATGACTTTAGCATCTGGCCCAGAGCAGGAGTTCCTTTGGCTGATTTCAACTGAGAGTCTGAATCATTCCATTACACCACAAGCTTGGCATCACTACCGTCCCAACCATACATTTGGGTTATATCTCTCTATCAGTCAGAAGATTTAATCGGAAAGTACAAAACACAAGCAAGTTTATCTTAAAAACTGATCAGACTAATCATATTGAGGGAAGCTCAATAATAAACAGAACCAGAAGGGCACCAATGATGACTTCTGAATGATCTTTTAACCACTGATACCACCCACTGGTGAGAAAAACCACAGAAACAATGATTCATGAAACCAGTTTCTAGCCTTTTCAACAGAATTTGTGCACAAAGTTACAGAAAAACCATAGCCATTATATTGTTATGTTTCCGAAGCACGTCACTCTAAAAACATATAGTAAGGTTCCCTTTTGGAGAAGGAAATGGCAACCCACTCCAGTATTCTTGCCTGGGAAATCCCATGGTCAGAGGATCCTGGTGGGCTACAATTCCATGGGGTCACAAAACAGTCAGAGATGACTTAGCAACTAAACAACAACAAAGGTTCCCTTCAATAGATCAATCACAGACACTACAGCTTATTTTATATATTGCTTTTTTGTTTTTTAACAACATAAGCAGTGTTATGTCATGTAAAATATGCCTACATAATGCCTCATTTATAGAGCGGTCACTTGGATACTTGGAGTATATCTAGGCTATATCAGAACATCTCCAAGTAAGCAAAGAACATCACAGGCTAGAATGTTCCAGGTCCAGACTGAGGGCTATGCTCATTGTCAACCGGCATAAAGAACATCTTATTCTTACTGAGGACATAATTTTGCCAAGTTTGGTTACTACTGTTTTTCTTTTTAACAAACAGTCAATTAGTATGAGTAAATGAGAAAGAATCAGTATTCCACTGCTAGAGATAGGCACCCAGCTGATCTAAAAATCAGGAGAGAAAAAAATTTTAAACCAAAAGAGTAAAAAAAGGAATTCAAAAAGCAGTAGCAATATTGGGCCATTTAATCAAAAAAGAGTCCTATAAACATTACCCCTGAAGGTCAGTTCATTTCAGTTCAGTCACTCAGTCATGTCTGACTCTCTGCAATCCCATGAATCGCAGCACGCCAGGCCTCCCTGTCCACCACCAAATCCCGGAGTTCACTAAGACTCACGCCCATCGAGTCAGTGATGCCATCTAGCCATCTCATCCTCTGTCGTCCCCTTCTCCTCCTGNACATCTTTTTTGGGTGTTAGTTCTAAAAGGTCTTGTAGGTCTTCATAGAATTGTTCAACTTTAGCTTCTTCAGCATTACTGGTTGGGGCATAGGCTTGGATTACTGTGATATTGAATGGTTTGCCTTGGAAACGAACAGAAATCATTCTATCATTTTTGAGATTGCATCTAAGTACTGCATTTCAGACTCTTTTGTTGACCATGATGGCTACTCCATTTCTTCTGAGGGATTCTTGCCCACAGTAGTAGATATAATGGTCATCTGAGTTAAATTCACCCATTACAGTCCATTTTAGTTCACTGATTCCTAGAATGTCGACATTCACTCTTGCCATCTCTTGTTTGACCACTTCCAATTTACCTTGATTCATGGACCTGACATTCCAGGTTCCTATGCAGTATTGCTCTTTACAGGATAGGACCTTGGTTCTATCACCAGTCACATACACAGCTGGGTTTTGTTTTTGCTTTGGCTCCATCCCTTCATTCTTTCTGCAGTTAATTCTCCACTGATCTCCAGTAGCATATTGGGCACCTACTGACCTGGTGAGTTCCTGTTTCAGTATCCTATCATTTTGCCTTTCATACTGTTCATGGGGTTCTCAAGGCAAGAATACTGAAGTGGTTTGCCATTCCCTTCTCCAGTGGACCACATTCTGTAAGACTTCTCCACCATGACTCACCTGTCTTGGGTTGCCCTGCGGGCATGGTTTAGTTTCATTGAGTTAGACAAGGGTGTGGTCCTAATGTGATTACACTGACTAGTTTTCTGTGAGTATGGTTTCAGTGTGTCTGCCCTCTGATGCCCTCTTGCAACACCTACCATCTTACTTGGGTTTCTCTTACCCATGAAGGTATCTCTGTATTAAGGCACAGAGCAATTATAAACATACAAAAGGACAATCCTGAGGCAGCCAGGAGAGATAAAGGATGAACATTGTAGTTTTAAGAAGTTAAATGTGTAATACTTAGAGTAACTGTCCTCAAAAAAGATTAAAGTAGGAATTTTTTTTCTGCTGTTGGAGCTGGGATCACTTACATCTACTGATCCCTATTCTGTGGTGACTACTACAGGACGTGTTTGCCAATCTGATCTCATTTACTCCTCAAAACACTCTTTCCTGGTTGGTTACCACTTTTAAAAAAGGAGATTGTGTTTTAAAACTGAGTCAAAGACAGGGATTAAAGAGCAGAGTCAGGAACTGGACTCAGGTCTATGAGTTCAAATCTTATCAATGCTCTTTGAATAGAATTTTTAGATGATGAACATTTATGATGGCTGATAAATAAGGCATTATGGTACATAATTATTCCACTCTGACCTCAATTAAGCTATTAAATTCCTATGTTGTAATCCTTAGCTACTTGATAAGACCAACTTCAGTGATACCATTTATCTTTCAAGTATTTTTCAGGCTTTCACATAGTCTGTAATCATATTTCTCAGAAGGAAATCCATGGATTTCTACTTAGGGACCCATAGGGGTGATATTTCACACAATTACGGTAAAAAAAAAAAAGAACACTTGAAGATACTCTGAAAGTTTGAAGCAATAAATACTATTTACTAAACGAATACCTTGTGCCCTTTTGATATGCTGATATACACTATTCCATATTATTCATCAACACACAACTGATCGCCATACCCAACATTCAGCAGTTCATATATTTTCATTCTTTAGACACTCACCCAAGGTCCTACAGCTGGTTAGAGAAAGACTGAGATTTAAAAAAAGGTCCATCAGACTGTCACACCAGGGCTCTTATTGACTTTCTACATGTCTCTCTTATTTCAAACATGATCGAAGTTCAGAGAACTTAAGCAGATTAGCATCCCTTAAATAAGGATGGAAACGCAGCACAGTCATTCCACCAGTGGTCCAGTAAATATTCTTTACACCACACCACCTCCATCCGAAACACGATAAAACCAATGGTAGACATGGAAGCACCAGGCATCAGAAAAAAGGGGTCATAAGTGTTCATTATGGCACCCCACTGCAGTACTCTTGCCTGGAAAATCCCATGGATGGAGGAGCCTGGTAGGCTGTAGTCCATGCTAAGAGTTGGACTAAGTGACTTGCCTCTCACTTTTCATTTTTATGCCTTGGAGAAGGAAATGCAACCCACTCCAGTTTTCTTGCCTAGAGAATCCCAAGGTCAGGGGAGTCTGGTGGGCTTCTGTCTAGGGGGTTGCACAGAGTTGGACAGGACTGAAGCAACTTAGTAGTAGCAGTAAGTGTCCATTAGACAGCATCCTGCAGTAATAACTGCTGACTTATACTCAAGGCTTACTTAGGAACCATGTTAAGCATTTTGCTCACAATTATCTTATTTAATACTCATGACAAATTTTAAAGGCTTATTTCATCCTCATGACAAATTTTAAGACGTAAAGAGGTTAATTAGGCTAAACTTTAAGCTAGTATTTTTGTACATGTAAATTTCCACATGGAGGTGACTACCTAAGCTTTTTCTTTTTCTAATCAGTTAAAGATTAGAATAGGTCAGCTTCTTCAAAAATTACATTACTTCTAATCTAGTGTTTGCCTTCAAGAATGGCTCAACAAGAGCCATCAATACATTGTCCTGTACCACACAGGAGATGCAAATTTAGTTTTACAATGTAATAAATGTTACCTGAATCATGTAACATCAAAATTTGTTGTGTTTGTTTTCGTAAGATGGTATCATGCTATGTGGATTTACTGAAGTCACTATATCATTCCTCATTTAAACAAGCTAGAGTATGAAATTCAGAAGCCACCAAAAACAGAAATGCTGAGAAGTGCTGATTTCAAACATGAGAGAATTCAGCCATTTAACATGCTTAATGAACAATTATTTTTTTCCTATGGTATTTAACAGAATTCTACTTATTTTCTGTAAGTTTGTTTAAATGAGTTCAGATTATTATTACTTTTCCCTGTTGGCCGCACCTCATGGCTTATGGCATCTTAGTTCCCCAAGAAGGGATTGAACCTAGGCCATCAGCAGTGAAAGCACAGTCTAGCCACTGAACAACCACGGACTTCCCACACAGATTTTCTTATTGCCCAAATTAAATGATTACAGAATTTGTGGTATAGATAACAAACACAGCATTTTAAAATTTTCCTATTAATTCTCAAGGCTTCTAAAGATGGGAAAACAGAATTTTAGATCCTTATATATAAGAGAAACATATATATATATATAAAACCATTTTAATCTACCTTGTTTTACCAAAACCTCAACTTTAAACAAAAGGCACAAATCAATTGTAACAAGAATAGGAAATTGAATGTCCTTGGAAGGTATTGTGCTAAGTCCAATAAGTCACACAGAGAAAAAACATATCCTATGATTTTATGTATATGTGGAATCTAAAAACAAAACAAAACAAAACAGAAATTTGGTGTCAATCTAAAAAGTTGAAGATTAAACATATACCTAGAACTTATATGGAAGCATGTCTGTTGCTACTTGGCTTGCATTAAAATCATGAAAATGGGGGAATTCCCTGGTGGTCCAGTGGTTAGGACTCTGCAGTTTCACCACTAAGGGTACCAATTCAATCCCTGGTTGGGGAACTAAGACCCCATAAGCTGTGCAGCATGGCATGTAAACATAGATACATGCACACATAAAATCATGAAAATGGGGTGGGGGGGGAGCGGAAGCATACAAAAGAAAAGTCCAAGTTCAGGCAGCCAAAACGCACTTTAACAACTTTTCAGTCCTTAGAAAAACAGTGACTAATGGATAGCATACCACTTTTACTCATATCTGGAAGATCAAATGACAGATTTTTAAATGGGAAAGAATAAATGGCAAAGAACACAAAAGAACATTCAATCCATTAAGTCCAGTGCACATAGGTAAGTATGAGAGCAATATATTGTCTAAACGAAAGCATGTATTTTTCACATAGATCTTTTGTTTTGTATTTTTCCTACAGACCTTTTGTTTCTAGAACATTTTCATGCCCCTCTTATCGAGCCACAACAACTCTGAATAGATCAACTGTAAACATACTTGTTAAACATGGGCACATAAGCAAATTAGATGATATGAACACAAGGTATTTCAGAATCAGTCTACTTAATTAAGAATAAATAAGTCCTAACTGCTGGTGGAAAATGAAGCTTTCGTTTCCTTTACTAACTCTGCTTCCTCCTATCTTTGGACAGTTTGAAAGCAGTGATGTACTGGGTAATCAAGCACGGGACACCCAAACAATGGCTGTAAAAATTCAATTCCAAACGACCTACCCCTTCTTGTTTAGTGAAGAGATGAAGGCAGTCACTCAAAGCTACACAAGTTTCTCTAGAAGCTTCAGCGACAACTTCAACTTTCTGAAGAAACGATGGAAGCATTTCTGTAAATAAAATAAATATGGCGAGTGGGATTTTAAGTAACAGTAAAGTAAAACAAGACCACGAACATATTTTCATATCTACTAACCTCATTTTTCCTTCTAGCTGCCTTAAGCATACAATTACTGTTCCTCTGGCATGGTTATTAAGCACCTGCTGTATACAGGGCATATAAATTCAGATAGAAAAAGAAAAGGAGAAAGCCTTGACCTAGAAAAGGCTATATCTTAAAAGGAGAAGAGCAGGACTAAAAAAAAAAAAGGAAATAAAATAAAAATTTTATAGACATAAATAATGTTTAAGAAAAACAGCTGTCAAGAAGGACTGATATCATTACTTATAAAACATTAACACTTCCCCTTTCATGATATTCATTACTAGATAAGTAATTTTATTCCAAGGCAAAGTGCTAAAAAGAGACAAAAATAACTCTGTGGTTGACATGACAGCTAAGAGATCTGAAGGCGGTATTAACTCAACTTCCTCTACTTCTTATTTGGATAAATGTTCTGTATAAATAGGTCTTTCGCTCTCAAAAATACAGCCTTGTCAAGGTCCAATATCCTTCCGTATACATAAGTTAGGAAATAAATGATAGTATCTTCCTTGGACCCCCTAAAGAAAATCTTAATCCAGTTTTCCCATCATTCTTTTTTTTTTTTTGGCAAGAGAAAACCACAAAATGCATAACATGTCACTTAAACAAGTGAAATGTCATATTAATGTGAGAAAAGTGTACTTAGTTGAAATAGCCTGGAATTTAATGTTAATTATACATTAAGATCCTTTAAATCTGTCCCTTCCATCAAGAAAGAGAAATTATAATAAGAAAGCTTTAAGAAAAAAATAAAGGGAGAAAGACAATTAAATCTGTCACATCTTCTGTATTATAAGTAATTTGATGTACTTAAACCAGTATTTTTAAAACACGGTATACAAAGTCAATAAACAAAAAGAATCAAGTGAATCAAATCCCAACAAATCGGAACAAAAATTTTCCAGTGGGAAGAAAATCTATAGGAAATAATATGCCAAATTATTTAGCCATTATTTCTAAGTGATAAAGTTGTATTAACCTGTTCTCCTTTTAAATTTTCCAAATGTTTTATATGAATGAGATTTATCTTAGCAAAGACAAGTCCTTTTCTTGGAAAAATTATTTCTTAAAACTCATAAGGCAAAAGTATGCAATAAAAGGAAAAGATCATAGTGAATGAAGTCAGAACAGTTTTTTATTAGTATCTTGATATAAAGACCAAATGACATTTTATCATATTTTTCATCTCATGAGATAAGAGTTTCCAAGGGTTTGCTATTATTAATGACACCCAAATAATTGGAATCTACTCAATTTCAAGATAAATTTGACTTTACATACTTCTTTTGCAATCTTTGATACACATTGTAAAGATTTATTCTGTACTTAGTTGCTAAATAGCAAAAGAGAGTACCATATGCTAGATGCCATGTGACTCAAATAGTACCTCAACAGATGTCTTACACAGAGCTGGGGACTGGGGATGTGAGGAGATGCACAAGGAAAAACAGACACAGCCTCTGCCTCCCGTAAATTGTCTGGGTAATCTAGTAATCTTCCACCTTCATGGCACAAAGGACAGAAAAATGGAAGCACAGTCCATTCATGGATATATTTCTTTTTATTAAATGCCATCATGACCTCCAATTATGTCTATGTTTTAGACATCTCACACTTAAGATACTTATTGATTACCATAAAACATTGAATGTCAAAATAAATTTTACTGTTGTTGTTGCTCAGTCGCCAAGTTGTATCTGACACTTTGCAACTGCATGAACTGCAGCACGTTGGGCTTCCCTGCCCTTCACTATCTCCCAGAGTTTGCTCAAACTTGTGTCTGTTGACTCAGTGTTACCACCCAACCATCTCATCCTCTATCACCCTATTCTCCTCTCGCCCTCAATCTTTCCCAGCATCAGGGTTTTTTCCAATGAGTTTTAGGGGCACTTTACAAATTGTTAAACAAGCTTTCAAAAGGTATTCCAAGAAATATATATTAAGGTAAGTTTTTATAAGAATCTCTTATTGAATGTCAAATTCTTATGTCCAAAATAGTCAAAAGTTACCTAATTTCTCTGACAATCTAGTGTCCAAACAAGATGCTAGGATTAATATTAACCTGCATGGTGGGATAGTGTAGGAACCATGGACTATGGTAAACACACTGGTTCAGGGCTATGTATCAAGGCCAGTTGGCTGATACCAGTATGCCTCTTATGCAATGACATCTCATACTGATTACATAAAGGAGAACTGCTAAGCTTCTAGAAAAGTTACCAACTAGGAATCACTGCAAATATGCTTTAGCCAACTAATATTTAGAGACTGAGCTATAATAAATGCAAAAAGGCAGTATGTTACCATATCTGGCCTACCCTGAGGATTGGACACTTAAATAGTACCAGTTAATTTGAGAGAAAAAGTTATTTTTTGTACTAAAAATATTGTTGAACTCAGGAAAGATGCTGGAAGATTATATGTGAAAAGCTTAATTTTAGAGACATGTATAAAAAGCTCACAATCTGTCGTTTCCATGATTACAATGTACAATTTTTAATTGGGTAAGTTTTAAAACTAGTGGGGAAGTGCTTGTTTCTTGCTGTTGAACTAAACCCTAATACAGAACACCTCCATTGTTCTCCTTATACAGAAAAAGTCTAGACTCCTTAGATTAACATTTAAATCATTCCATAAATGGTCAGTTTCAGCCAAACTATTTTCCCAGGAATATCTGTTTTCCTAGAAATATGATCCTATTTGACTACTTCTAAACTTTTGTTAAAGATGTTCCCTTTTCTGTGAATACTGGAAATAGTAATTATTTATATTAAGAAGTTTCTCCTCTTAACTAAAAAAAAAAAAATTTAAGGTAAAGTTCAAATGCCATTCTCCGCATAATGCCTTCCTTAAAAATCACTGTGGGAGGTGACCTCTTACTGGACTCCATACATGGCCACATCCCCTTGCTGAGAACTCAGGCCCTTTGCATATACTCCGCTACTGTGCTCATACGTACACGGTACATATGCTTACTGTATGCTGCTACTCTCAATGAGCTCTAAACCTCTTTCAGTTCAGTTCAGTTCAGTCGCTCAGTCGTGTCCGACTCTTTGAGACCCCATGAACTGCAGCACACCACGCCTCCCTGTCCATCACCAACTCCCAGAGTTCACTCAGACTCACGTCCATCGAGTCAGTAATGCCATCCAGCCATCTCATCCTCTGTCGTCCCCTTCTCCTCCTGCCCCCAATCCCTCCCAGCATCAAAGTCTTTTCCAATGAGTCGACTCTTCGCATGAGGTGGCCAAAGTACTGGAGTTTCAGCTTTAGCATCATTCCTTCCAAAGAAACACCACCCCCCCATACTGTACACCAAACCTTGTACAAAGAAAAGACTCAATTATTAAAAGAATAAGGAAAAATAATAAAAAATATCTTATTCCCATTGACTTGCATAGAAAATCCAAATCACTCTGGGTTATTTTATAACAGAATTATTATTANCCTAGATGGCAGCCCACCAGGCTCCCCCATCCCTGGGATTCTCCAGGCAAGAACCCTGGAGTGGGTTGCCATTGCCTTCTCCATGCAATACATGAATACATTCTTACTGTGAAAGAATCAAAGATCCATAAATACACTGAGGAGACTGAAATATGTCATGATCACATATCATGCTGGGGTACAGTGTTAGCTTCTCAGTCGTGTCAAACTCTGCAATCCCATGGACTGTAGCCCACCAGGCTCCTCTGTCCATGGGGTTCTCCAGGCAAGAATACTGGAGTGGGTTGCCATTCCTTTCTCTAGGGGATCTTCCTGATCCAGGTATCGAACGCCGGTGTCCCACATTGCAGGCAGATTCTTTACCAATTGAGCCACAAGGGAAGCCCCAGAAATATTTAAGACAAACATTTTCATTTATATTACTACAGGTTGGTTAATTAGCACGGGTGGATAAATGTATTAGTTTAAACTACATTTTCTTTTTACTTGAGGCACAAGAAAATCTCTTTTGTCTGGTTTTCAATTTTAACTCAAATATTTCTATCATTGGGGACAAGATATTTTAAGAGAAAAAAACCTGGATGAATGGCATTTCCTCACCCTCACGCTAGTCCTTTTGGACACAGTGTGTTGCCTTAAGTGTTTTTTTTGTTTGTTTTTTTTTTAAGTAAACACAAACAGTTGAGAATAAATAGTCCCAAAGCTATCCAGTGACAAAGCTAAGGTCATAGGAAACAAATAAAATATCAAAATAAGACAATTTTTCTCTTGTGGTGGAAAACAGAAAATGTAATGTATCTGACTATGTGCATGAGAAAAGGTATTTTTGAAATTGATTCATACTCCATTGGAATTACATAAATCCCTCAAGACAATCAATACTCTCTCCCCAAAATGGAGAAAAAGATTGCTGGACATAAAAATCAACTACTCTTCTAAAAAACTTCTACTGAAACCATAACTTGAAAAAAAATCAAGATTGCTGACATCATATAAGATATAAAAATTTAAATCTATTTCTTGTTCAAATTAAGATGATTAGCTTGAAATCAATCACCCACTAAACAAATACCACTGAGCAGTTGATCTATGTATCTATGTCTATAAATTTATACTAGTTGCAACGGAAGTATAAGACTTATAATTCAAGCAGCATGTGTTAAATGAGTTAAAAGTATGAATTAAATAAGAATAAAAAGATCATAACAGGGCTGCTACAAGATATAAAGAGCAAACAAACTATACACACATAAATGTCACACATTTAGAGAAAAGAGCTACCATTATGGGACGGAATTGTAAAGGGGAGTTTGGTAAAAGTAAGGGTACTTGGGTCAGACCTTGAAGAGTAAGTTTGTTATTGTTAAACACAATGCCCAATAAAACAAATTTATCCAAAATATCTATAACTATTATTTTCATATAGTCTGAAAATGCTGGTTCTGAAAAGAAGAGTCTCAGAATTATGATCAATGAGAACTTGAGAGGTAAGAGGATTTGCATCTACCATTTACTGAGTGGTTATCATGTGGCAGGCACTACATTCCAGGTGCTTGAGATAAAGGGGTAAGTGAGAAACAGTTTCTGTCCTTACGATACAGTCTAGCAAGAAAAACAGAAAGTAAAACAATTATTATTGAATGAACAGTATTGATCAGAGGGAGTCTTTAGAATAGTCAGAGGGTAAGCATATATTTGTTAGAAAAACTAAAATGAATTAATTTAACAATTAGAAAAGAAAGCACCAATTGGGAAGACCTTTTGGGTTCAAAATCAGGAAGAAGCCAGCAGAGCCATGAAATGTATTTTGCATTCTTTTACAAATAAGAGTGAATAGAAGAAAGGAGGAAAACTGGATTAAAATCTCCACCAAAGGCTGTAACTGGATTTGCACCACCCGTGACTAAACTGCCCTGGCAGTGGCTCCTAACCTTTTGGGAGTAATCTTAAGAGGAAACTCAATCAACGAAACAAATGATACAGTCACGTGGGACCCAGGGAGCTCGGCCTCCAGGAAAGTCAGGAGGGAAGTGCTGGTCAGGTCTGTGCCTCAATGAGTAAGGTGAGGAGAGAGAAAGTGATGGTGTTTTCTCCTATGGACCAGGCAAAGTAAGAGTACTAAATCACTCAGTTTCGTAACCACTTTGTCCGCTCTGACTCCTCCACCTGGCTGCCTGAAAGGAAGCCTGGACCAGAACAGCAGCCCACTCTCCACCCAGTGCCCTGTCCCTACTGAGATCAGGGACAGCTCTCAGAGCAGGGTGGTGGTGGTGGTGGTGGTTTAGTCACTAAGTCATGTCCAACTTTTCTGTGACCCTATGGACTGTAGCCCACCAGGCTCCTCTGTCCATGGGATTTCCCAGGCAAGAACACTGGAGTGGGTTGCCATTCCCTTCTCCAGGGGACCTTCCCAACCCAGGGATGGAACCTGGGTCTCCTGTATTGCAGGCGGATTCTTAACCAACTAAGCCATCAGGGAAGTCCCCATTTCACAGGCCTGGGCAGGTGTAAAGGAACTGGCCTGAGCTTTTGCTTGTTCTTCTGTCCCCTTCTGAGACCTGAGGCAGCTAGGTCTGCCCAGAGCGGGAAATGGAAACAGAAAGAGGTACAGTGATGCAAATTAGCTGGAGGGTCATTTGGAAACACAAAGTAAGAGCACTTAGGCTAGTCTTAGAGAAGCCAAGAAATTTCTAGAAGCTACACTTAAAAGATGAGGAAAAAGCTAGTATTTCACATGATGAGAACAAGACCCTAAGGCACGAGAAAAGTTCAGTTCAGTTCAGTCGCTCAGTCGTGTCCGACTCTTTGCGACCCCATGAATCGCAGCATGCCAGGCCTCCCTGTCCATCACCAACAGCAGTGCTGAACTCTGAGGAAGAGATGAGAGGTGATACTGCTGAAGTGAGGAGAGACAGGTCAAGGCAGAGTTCGATTACCCCCTACGGCACTGAAGTCTCAAGACTTGATTTGTGTTTAGAGGCACCTCTCAAACCACAATGTGCAACACTCCCTGGAGGCAGCATGGCCAGATGAGAAGAGCTGCAACCTACGGGCAGGATGGCTGTGGCCTGCATCAGCGCAGGGACAGAGGGACAGAGAAAGGGACAGGCAGAGATACAGGAGACGCAGGATGCGCACCGCTGCAAGGATGCACTCCAAGGTTAAGATGACGCCAAGGCTCGGGCTTGGGAAAGCGTATCAAATGGAGAGGCGCTCTTTGAGATGAGAAATACCAGAAAGAACCTCAGGACAAGAGAAGAGAAAAAAATAATAGTAATTGACAGAAAAAATACAAAGGATTTTTTTGTTGTGAGCTGGAGACTTCGGCCCTGCATCAATTCCACTGTCCCCTTGAACTTCTGAACGGGAGACCTTAAGGACTGGAACAATACCTCAGCTGCAGCAGCCAAGTGACTGTCCTCAATGAGTTCCACCTTTCACTGCAGATGCAGATCTAGGCATGAAAATCTGTAACCTCTTCTAGCTCACAGATCAAAAGTTTAAAGGAAATAAAGAATTTTTTATTTAGTCCAGGTTCTTGACTGGTGAAGAGCAGTCTCTGCAGCCAGGCTGCCTAGGATCAAACTCTTTCTGTTTTTTACTAACTGTGTGACCCAAGACAAGTTACGTAAGCTCTCTGTGCCTCCGTTAGCTTATTTATAAAATGGACATAATAGTTATGTACTAACACTGGGTTGTCATAAGGAATAAAAGAGTTAATACAGGGACTTCCCTGATGGATCAGTGGCTATGACTCCACACTCCCAATGCAGGGGGCCCAGGTTCGATTCTTAGTGAGGGAACTAGATTCCATACGCTGCAATTAAGAGTTTCCGTGCCACAACTAAGACCTGGGACAGCCAAATCAATAAGTATTTTTTCAAAAATGAGTAAATATATGAAAAGCACACAAAACAATGTGCACACAAAAAGGGCTATATGGGGCTGTATTCTAGATAATACAATTTGTGCATTACTGACATATTTCACATTAGAAAGTGCACGGGACACTTGTGGTACCTAGCTGACTACACTGATGAGGAAACATCTTTCCAACCCAAACCCATAAACATGCTGATAAAATAATAGCAATAATATAATATATATCAGTTGGAAAGAACAAAATCCCAGATATGCTGGAAACCAACAGAAAAGGCTGACAGAACAGGAATAGGCAGAGGTGCAGAGGGGAAGGCCAAGCGCCCAGGGGTCAGAGGTCAGCTGGACAAAGTGGGGGAGCTGAGAGCTGCCCCTTCACATCCTCGTGAAGGGAGATGCAGCTCTGATCTCACCAAGCAGAGCAAGGCCTTGTAAAGGGCTGGATCCCCAGAAAAAACAGAAACAGGCAGGGCAGCAGTGAGGAAGGGCATTTCCTACCAGTGCTCTGGGTGGGCATCATGAAAAACAGAAATCCCTAGCTTGTACCACATTTAGTATGCAATCCGATTTTAAAATGATTACATACTCAACAGAAACAAAACTACTGTGAAGGGACACTTCCATAATCCAGGAGGAGGAAAAACATACTCTCAATAAAAAGTTAAAATCCAAAGTGAAGCAAACAATCCATTCCAAGGGACAGTCAGCCAACAAAACCAAAGAACCGGCTCCACCAACAGCGTGAGACCTAAGAACACACTGAAAAGGGCTGTTTTATATATTTAAAATTATTAGCGATAAAGTTAGAAATACATGTACTATGGAAGAGCAGTCCTCTATGGAAAAACAAAAACTTTTAAAACCACCACCTAGAATTTCTACAATGATGAAATACAGTCCATTAGGATTAGAAAGTCAGAGGACTAAACAGACCAACTAGATCAAATTGAGAAAGAAACTGAAACTAGAAAGTAGATCTGAGGAAATTACTCAGAGTATAACACAGAAAAAATAGAAACAGAATGAGACACTAAGAGACGGGGGATAAAATAAGAAGCCTCCCAACATGACCACAAGAAGTTTCTGCGGAAGAGAAGGAATGAAGTGTAAAGCGACAACTAAGCACTTTCCTAGACTGAAGAAGGAATGAACGGAGTCTTTGAATTAAAAACAGTCTCAAATAGCAAATGTAAGACACTTTAAAACTGCAAAATGACAAAGACAAAGGGGAGATCTTTGAAAAGCAATAAGAGAATTTTCAAAAGGAAAAAAGAAAAGAAAAAAAAGCCTACCAAAGAATCAGCATTAGAATGTTAGAAGCCAGAAGAAATTCGAATTGCATCTTCAAAACACTAATGGAGGGGCTTCCCTGGAGGCTCAGCGATAAAGAATCTGCCCGCCAATTAAGGAAACAGGGAGTTGATTCCTCATCTGGGAAGATCCCACATGCTGAGGAGCAACTAAGCCCCGAAGCCACGACTAGGAAGCCTACGGGCCCCAACTACTGAAGCCTGTGCGCCCCAGAGCCTGTGCCCCACACAAGAGAAGCCACTGCACTGGGAAACCTGACAATAACGAGAGAGTAGCCCCTGCTTGCCACACCTAGAGAAAAGCGCCCTCAGCGACAAAAGACCCATAGCCAAAAGTAAAAACTAAATAAGATTATATATTAAAAAAAAAATAAAACTAATGAACAGTAACTGTAACCCAGCGGAGGTCAAATGAAGATTTAGAGGAGAGGGAAAGTTTGCTACTCACAGATCCCCAGTGAAAAGAACTATTCAAAGGTTTGTCTCAGGAAAATCATTGAATCCCGAGAAGAATCTGATATAAAAACCAATGGCATTGACTGCGGAAACCCCATCCGTTAAAGAATGCAAACTGCTCCCGAGGGGAGGGCTGACAGTTTCTTCCCTCTTTAAGCCCCTACAAGATTTCATTGATTTCTTTCACCAGTGCTTTATAGTTTTCTATATATA
>SJYA01002832.1:152375-370720 GCA_006410615.1 Neotragus moschatus | reverse complement strand
ATGAAACTGGAGCCTATTATACAGAGTGAAGTAAGCCAGAAAGAAAAACATCAATACAGTATACTAATGTATATATATGGAATTTAGAAAGATCGTAATGATAACCCTGTATTTAAGACAGCAAGAGAGACACAGATGTCTAGAACAGTCTTTTGGACTCTGTGGGAGAGGGAGAGGGTGGGATGGTTTGGGAGAATGGCACTGAAACATGTAAATTATCACATGTGAAACGAATCGCCAGTCCAGGTCTGATATATGATACAGGATGTTTGGGGCTGGTGCACTGGGATGACCCAGAGGGATGAGGTGGGGAGGGAGGTAGGAGGGGGGTTCAGGATGGGGAACACATGTACACCCGTGGCGGATTCATGTCAATGTATCATAAAACCAATACAATACTGTAAAGTAATTAGCCTCCAAAGATGTAAATAAATAAAGTAAAAAAAAAAAAAAAAAAAGATTTCACTGAATTATATGATCTATATAATCACTAACTTGACAGAACAAATGTAGTACTTGTTTCTCCCCAAATTCAACAGAAATGTTATACATTTATTAAATATGTTACTCATTTCATTCACTCAAAATGTGTGTGTGTGTGTGTGAAAAGGGGAGGGGAGGTTGGACAAGGGCACACAAGCGCCTACTATGTGCTATGCACATAGTTTAGGTGAAGATAATCAGTGAATAAAACAGAGCAAAGTTCCTCCCTTCGTGGAGTTTATATTCCAACAGGAGAGGTAGACAGTCAACTCCACACACGCACGCGAAGGTTGGTAAGTGACAAAGAGAAGAACAACACAAGGCCGAAGATGCAGAGTGTCCAAGTCGGATGTGAGACAGGACTTTGTATCAATAACGTCATGGCAGAAAGAGCCCACAAAGTCAAAGTGTAACTAAGATAATTTTAAAAGGAGGTGACTCACAAAGATGAGGAGGGTGAGTGGACAGACCGGCAGGCAGGACCATCCTGGGACAGAGGGCAAAGGGAGAGGGCAGTGGGAACTAGAGTCATAGACTAGGGCCCTGGGCCCATCGAGAGGGGAGTCCAGCCAAAGGGAGACCACAGCCATGCAGGAGGGAGTGGAGTGACCCCAACCTACCCCTCCTCCCACCCTTCCCCCATCTCCTGACAAGAGCTCTGTCAGCTGGAGCCAATCAGAGGGCCAAGGGCAAAGAAGCCTTAAGAATGCTTCTAAAGTTGATAGTGATCAAGGGCCCAGGGCATCAAGCAAGGTTCTGCTGGAGCAAGGGGGAGGGCGTCAGGGAAAGTTCTGGGGAAAAGCCTTCCAGGCACAAGGGCCAGCACACCCAGGCAGCTTTAAGGAAGAGCAAGGCCAGTGAGGCTGCAGAGAGGCAGGCAGGAGGGAAGGACAGAGAGGTGAGACAGGACAGGAAGACTCTGCAGATCATTAGAAGGACTTCATCTTTGACTCTAAGTGAGGAGACCTGGAAGCAAAGGGGTGTTTTGAGCTAAGAGTATCAACCCATTAATGCTTTAGAAGGATCCCTGGGGCAGGGACTGTAGGTGAGATTTGAGTCAGGAGGCTGTTTTTAATAGCGCAAGATGAGGGTGGCTTGGACTGGTATGGCAACAGTGAAGGGGTGATAAGAATCCTTACTCAAAGTCCAGGACTTTGACTAAAGTAAGTACGTTGAACAAAAGTGCTTTACAAGATGTTTTCTTTTCGATAACTGAAAACATGATAATGTCTTCAACCAGGGATTTACCATACACATTTAGCAATAAAGTGCATGCATTAAACTTGGCATGTAAAGTAATATATCTTTTTTGGAAAGTTACTTATAAGTATCATCAATAGGTTCAAAAACATTAACATATTTTCACCCATTAACCTCATTGCCAAGAATCCTATGGTAATAAAGTGATGTGATCAAATAGAAGTGTACCTTACAACATTATTTACAATGATCAAAACCTGGCTATTACACCTACAGGTAAATTTAGAGTTGTTGGGTAGAACAGATTGACTACATGCCCTTCGGGAAGTCTTCCAAAAGTTTTATAAGTTTGAGTTATTTTATTCATTTTTGCAACCAGGTTTTTGGTAAAGATCAAATTGTGGCAATTTCAATACTGCATTTTTTACAACTTGAATGATATATTGTCCATGTCAGATATGTAACTTTGGCATTAATCTAGATAGAAATTAGGCTTAAGGTCCACTCATGAAAACGATAGTGGCTCAAATAGTAAAGAATCTGCCTACAATGTGGGAGACCAGGGTTCAGTCCCTGGGTTGGGAAGATCCCCTGGAGAAGGAAACGGCTACCCACTCCAGGATTCTTTCCTGGAGCCTATGGACAGAGAAGCCTGATGGGCTAGAGTCCGTGGGGGTCACAAAGAGTGTAGATACAACTGAATGACTAACATACACAGGAAAACAAAAATATTACTTTAACAGAGGACCAGAAGACACAGTGTTTGGTCAAAAGTGTTCACAGGGATCATGGGGAGAAGAACTGTAAATAAAGCTAAAAAATCAGTTTGTGATCAGGTTAGGAACATCCTTAAATGCCAAGATAAAAAGTTTGTATTTTATTCTGCAGTTTCAAGGACACTTAAAAGATTTTCTCAGGCAAAAAAAAAAAAAAAATTTATAATCATTTTTAAACTGTAACTTTCTAAAATTAATCTAGCAGCAATAATGCAGTATTTCACAGCATTTGAGTTGGAAGAGTTCCTGAAAGCCTTCTGACTCAACCCCCTTTAAGCATGGAATGCAGGGGGGGTTCCCAGAAGGCAGGGAGAGTAAAGGGCAGGCGCTGCGGTGATCTGGACGCAGGTGGCACAGAGCGGAATGTGTACCACAGAAGATGCAGTAAGAAAGCGGGTGTGGAGTCTTAAAGTTCACATTCACACAATTTTGTACCAAAATGTAAACCAACTAACAATCCCAATCACAAGATCTGGATTCCGTCCACAAACATTTTAGTTTTTTCTCTTGAGATGTCACTGGAAAACTACGTAGGCAGTTTGGAGTAGGCTGTGTATCTCTCAGCTTCTTGAATAAACCACATGTGCCAGGTTATTCTGTACAACCCACGGGCATTAAAAGCAGACTCGGTTACCTTCAAACTCTAACTCCATTCATGAAATTATCTTTATTTCTGAGGGTGTGTTGTTCTATTTACCTACACTGGTCTTTCAGAAAACAATGTCTACAATCGTTCACGTATAAACCCACTGACTTTTACCACAGATACATGAAATAGCGCTGTCAAATCACAAATATTTTTCAACGTTTCCCAGACGTCACTGTGCAAAGTGAGCACACTCTTGGTACTGAATACCATGTGTGTCTCTAAGAGCATAACCGATACATGCCATCATTGTGAGTGACAAGTCATGCAGGTGACCTGAACCGAGACATCTGTCTCAAGGTTCCAAAGAAGAGAAAAAAAAATTTGGTGGTAGTTCTGATATAATTTCTTACTTTGGTCCAGATGAAAAAAAAAATATTTACCTTTCACCTCACTCTGTACAGTTTCTGTATCTTTTAAATGTTGTTAGTATCTCAGCTGAGTTTTGATGATTCTTGGTGAGGATGGTATTTCAAAAGCCCATTGATAGTCATAGTTGCATAAGTCTGTGACCATACTAAAAGCCACGGATACACTCCACATAAGTGAATTCTAGGCTTATGTGAATTAAATATAATGAATCTGTTATTATTTAAAAGCCCATTGAGCATAAACAGCACTAAGTAATAAAATATTCCCATTGTCAGTTAATAATCAAAATGACTGCTATCCTTCCCAAACTGTCATCACTCATATTAAACAAGTGTTTGCTGAACTGAAGCAAAGTGATGCCTGAGGTACATCTGGACAGATATAGAACTTTTATGCTCAGTTTATTCTGATATCAACATTCCTTCACCTTTCCTGGGCACATACAAACTAGATCATGATTAAAATTGATATAGTCATAATCTTATAGACAACTAAGTTGGTTAAATTTTAGTGGAGTTATTTACAAACATATCAGAGCTAAAGTCTAAAGCAACTGTTAAAAGTCTCAAGTCTAAGGCGCACTATAACTGTTTAATTTACAAAGTAATCAATTTTTTCTCAAAACCTAATTTGCATATTGGATTTTATATTGGGATTTTTGTATTTTGCATTGGGTTGTATTTTGATTTCCAGAGTACTCACAATTAACTCTTGGTAATTCATAACTAAAGAAGGTCAAGGTATAAAAATTTACTTTTGAAAAGGAGATTAATAATTAGACAAGTTCATGTATACGTTCACAGAATGGCAAAAGAGCAAGATCTGGGTACTGCCAACCCCTTCATTTTATAGGCAGGGAAATTAAACCTCTGAGAAATGAACTGTCCCACATAAAAGTAACAAATGGCAGAACAAGGATTCAAATCTAAGACAAGGTGACTCCAAAATCCAAGTCTTCTGGGACTCATAAACAGAGCTCGTACTCCATAGCCAAAATGAATTATAGCCCCAGAAGGTTAACTTCGTTTTTCAAATACAATTCTGAATTCAAAACCAAAAATTACCTGTAATGTATAACCAACCAAAGGATGAACATCTCTGGGACGGGTGTCTTAAACAGTAGGGTTTTATTTTTCTTACCTTGAGCCATGTCACACTCCTGGATCATCTTGAGAAAGTTGGATATTTCTCTGTCTAGACTCTGTTGGCATATCTGTGCTTTCTGGAAAAGAAAACAAAAGGAAAGTTAAATATAGGATTTTTACAGCACGTATGCTTTAATGTTGCCATTGAAACTTTTTATCTCACAGGTTGATATACTGTATTCATTGAGACAAGTTCCTAACAGAGTGAAAAGGGTGAGAGAAAATCAACTTAGAAACTGAATATAACCATGTACGGATTAATACAAAAAATTTCTAAAATTTAAATACATTCAACATGTCAAGATAGTATAAACAACTGTATCAATTCCTTCTAATAACTTATTACACAATATATATCTGACAGATTTCTGATTTATTCACACCTAGTAGGCTTGTTAAAATCACCGAGAAATTATAAAATGCACTCATTAAGAATATCTTTTAGAATTTGCTTTTGTTTGAAAAAATCCAGATGATACATTTGGAAACCACAACCAGATTTTCATTCAGCAAATCTAAGTGAGCACAGCCCCCACATAATCAGACCAGTAGGACATTTTTTCAGTCAGTGAAACCTTATAAAAATAAGGTAAAGCAGTCTTCCGGTGTAATCTGAAATTTCTACATATTTAGATCCCTAAAAGCAAAACATAGAGTTTCATGATGTAAACCGCACCCCATCTTANAAACAGACTCTTAAAGGGCACAAACAAAACCTTGTGCACACTAGGACCCAGGAGAAAGGCACAGGGACTCCACAAGAGACTGAGCCAGACTTGCCCGTGCGTGTCCAGGAGTCTCCGGCAGAGGTATGGGTTGGCAGTGGCCTGCTGCAGGGTTCAGGGCACTGGGTGTAGCAGTGTGTGCCTAGGACCTTTTGAAGGAGGTCACCATTATCTTCATTACCTCCACCACAGTTTGGCCTCAGGTCAAACAAGAGGGAGGGAACACAGCCCTGCCCATGAACAGAAAATTGGATTAAAGATTTATGCAGCATGGCCTCGCCCATCAGAACAAGACCCAGTTTCCCCCTCAGTCAGTCTCAACAGGAAGTTTCCATAAGCCTCTTATCCTTCTCCATTAGGGGGCAGACAGAATGAAAACCACAACTACAGAAAACTAACCAAACTGATCACATGGACCACAGCCTTGTCTAACTCAATGAAATTATGAGCCATGCTGTGCAGGGCCACCCAAGACGGGCGGGTCATAGTGGAGAGTTCTGACAAAACGTGGTCCACTGGAGGAGGGAAGGACAAACAACCTCGGTATTCTTGCCTTGAGAACCCCATGAACAATATGAAAAGGCAAAAAGACAGGACACTTAAAGATGAACTCTGCAGTTTGGTAGGTGCCCAATATGCTACTGGAAAAGAGCAGAGAAGTAACTCCAGAAAGAATGAAGAGACAGAGCCAAAGCAAAATCACCACCAGCTGTGGATGTGATTGGTGTTGGAAGTCAAGTCTGATGCTGTAAAGAACACTGCATAGGAACCTGGAATGTTAGGTCCATGAATCAAGGTAAATTGGAAGTGGTCAAACAGGAGATAACAAGAGTGAACATCAACATTTTAAGAATCAGTGAACTAAAATGGATTGGAATGGGTGAATTTAACTCAGATGACCATTATGTCTACTACTGTGGGCAAGGATCCCTTCAAAGAAAGGGAGTAGCCCTCATAGTCAATAAAAGAGTCCAAAATGCTGAGCACTTGAAATGTGGCTAATTAAAATAAAGAACTAGGATTTCTCTGGTAGCTCAGTGTAAAGAATCCACCCACCAATGCAGGAGACACAGGTTAGACTGCAGGTCACAGAAGACCCCACATGTTAAGGAGCAACTAAGCCCATGCGCCACAACTGTTGAGCCTGTGCTTTAAAGACTGGGAACCGCAACTACTGAAGCCCGTGCGCCCTAGAGCCTGTGCTCCACAATGAGAGAAGTCACCACAATGAGAAGCTGGCCCTCTCCAACTAGACAGCAGCCCCCACTTGCTACAACTAGAGCAACGAAGACCTAGCACAGCTACAGAATTAAAAAAAAAAAGTTACTGGATTTTTTATTTAACTCAAATTCATATAAACATAAATAGTCACATGTATCTAGCAGCAATCATATTAGACAGTAAAGTTCTATACCAACACCTGCTTGAATTTCTCTTCCAGTTTTTATGTCTGAAATATGTTCAAGTTGCCATGAAGGCAACACTGTAAGGCCAATATTTTTATGATGTGTCCTACACTTTTCTCCCTGTAGGCCAAACCTCAACACAGTGACAGACTGAGGGCTAAGACAAAATGTTCAAGTTTCTGAAGGCCCCTCATTGAAGAGGTACAATGGGCCCAAGAGCACCATGTGACACAGTCGCTCTGTGGACACTCCCCCGGCCCCGCCCCCCAATTTCTTATAAGTCTGCTTACTCGTTCAAAAGCATGTTGAGGGACTGAGGTTAATTCAGGTAGTTTCAGAACATTCCAGTCTGAGAGTTCCTCATTTCCTTTAGAAAGTCTATAGACATCTAGAAAAGATCTATTTCACAAACTGGTCCCAGTATTTCTCTGCAACCTAAGAGTCCAAGGACTGAGGGTGTTCTGGAGCGGGTCTACCACAAGCTACAATTCAGGCTCATGTCAGCTTTTACCTTTTCTGACCAACCTCCAGAAATTGAGAAGGGAAGCATTCAACTTCGGCTAGAACGAGATAAGTGTAAACCTGCAAAACCTCAAGTACTTAATACTGGCTGAAACTCTGACTTCAGGTGCTATAAAATCTAGAAGGCAAAAGCCTCATGACTTTAAAGTTAACATAAGAACACAATATTCAACTAAAGAATAAAAGGTAGAGTTGTGCTTGCTAACTCTAAAATTGGAAAATGAAGTTAAAGAAGAAACATTTCCTCAAGGAAGTTGTTTTAATGATATGCAACTTAGGATGCTTATATTTTACCTGTAGCTTCCATTAAAAAGGTCTTAAAATTACCATAATCCTGGGAAAGAAGTTGTCATGCCTTGTAAGCCCTTCCAGGTTTTATTATTTACCCTTTAGTTGAGGGTACATAAATAGGGCAGGATTTCTTTTCACTTAAGGAACACAGGTTAAAAGTTAAAATATTTAGCACAGTTTTATATTTTACTTGTCTAACATGACTTTGGGTATAGATATTTAAACCTTTATTTATTTGAACAGTTTTAATGTTATTTAGATGTTCTGCTACATGTTACTTTTGCAAAGTTCACCGATCTGAAAATTATGTTTATGGCTGTTATTTTACATATTCAGCTTTAAAAGAGAAGGGGTGCTGGTAAGGCAACAGTTAACTTCTGGGGAATGTCTTCAACAAACATGGAAGGGCTCAAATTTTTTCATGTTCCATAATAAGATTAGGGATTCAAAATATCTGAATCTCTTATTTTAAGTTGATAGATCCTTAAGTCAATAAAACTCCTTAGATATTAGTAAACTTAAATTCACTAAAGTTGTTGACGTAGAAACATTCAAATTCTGCAATAAATTCATTTAAAAAAAAGATTAAATTTAGTAGGCAAATTCACATGTTCCGATATAATTATTTAAATCAAAACACATTATCCTTGTGTGGTTCTAATTCTTCCAAACCCATTCATTTAAAAGGTACAGCCACAAAACTGATGCCAAGAAAAAAGATACCTATTTCATTTCAATTACTTATGTTGGTATGTCTCTATGGATGAGGCATTGATGTCACTTCAGATGAGGGCCTCTCCATTCATCACTGATGCTTTAACCTTACCTCTAATCAAGGAAGTTAGAGATTACACATGCTTTTAAATGCAACTACAGACCAGGGAAGGTATCACNGATGCCAAGAAAAAAGATACCTATTTCATTTCAATTACTTATGTTGGTATGTCTCTATGGATGAGGCATTGATGTCACTTCAGATGAGGGCCTCTCCATTCATCACTGATGCTTTAACCTTACCTCTAATCAAGGAAGTTAGAGATTACACATGCTTTTAAATGCAACTACAGACCAGGGAAGGTATCACTATGGTTGCATTATTTAAACTCTGAAATATACAGTGAAGTCATAAAGGGCAGTAAGGCAAGCAATGCACGCCTCCCCTCCTGGTGGCAGCTTTCAAAGAGAATGACAGTCTGATCACAGCATAAACATTTTAACCAAAAAAGATATATGTAGGCACATGCCTATCATTACAGCCTATTTACAGAGATATTTGATAGTTATTACCATGAGAGAGACAGAATAAGTAGCAGAAGATTACTAAAAGAGTAATACTATTTGCATTGTGGACAAAAATCTTAATTTCAAAACCTCATATTAAGAAAACTTTTCTTAGTAAAACCTGAAAGTTAGCTGTACAGGTCAAGTTACATTTTCTCCTTACCTCTAAGGATTCCTTCAAGTCTACAGCAGAAACCGCATCGTCTTCATCATCAGTCACTTGGTCTTGGGAACAGTAGTGCGTGCTGTAAGCAGAATGCTCTTCTATTGCTTCCAGCCAGTCCTGAGATAATCCAAGGATTTAAGTAAGTGAAATACACTTTTAACTCGAAACACATATTATGACAACAACCTGAAAAGCATAAAATTTACATGGAGGAAAAAAAAATATTATGGCTTCAAAAAAACAAAGCAAAATACACCCAACAATGAAGTAATGATGCACGTCTCTTGTTTATGATGTGTCCGGATAAAAAAATTTCCCAGTCCTTTAAAAAACATCATCTGTAAGTTTGCGTACTCATTCAGATTAATACTGAAACACATTACAAAAACAAAACAATGGGTGGAGAATTTTTCACTTAAGAATTATAGGTTCTCAACTCTGTTGAGTAAGTTATTGCATAACAATACATCTAGCAACGATTTACTAAGCTTCCACAAGCACAAGAAACTCAGATCGTTTTAAGAGAGCCAAAAATTGCCCTGATGTCTTAACTTTTACTGTTTTTAAAAAATCAGTGATTTACAAAAAGATGGAATGTTTGCTCTAAAAATACCTACCTAACTTCCACCTCATTTCTCACAGCATTTCTCAGGATGAAATCTGACCCTTATGAAACGTTAGGACAGACATGGTTTGGATTGTTTAGTGTTCTCTGTAAGGCAACACTTAAATCATTCTGGAAGACACGGTTTTAGAAAAAATTTTTATTTTATAGATTTATTTTTGGCTGCATAGGCTTTTTCTCTAGCAGCTGAGAGTGGGGGCTACTCTCCAGTTGTGTGAGGGCTTCTCATTGTGGTGGCTTCTCTTGTTGCAGAGCATAGGGTCTAGAGCACATGGGCCAGGAGCTAAGGCTCCTGGGCTCTAGAGCACAGGCTCAGTAGAGCCTAGGTCTAGACCAGAGATCTAGACCAGGGATCAAACCCATGTCTCCTGCATTGGTAAGCAGATTCTTATACGCTATACTACTTAGGGAAAAGTGAAAGTTGCTCAGTCATGTCTGACTCTTTGCAACCCCATGGACTATACAGTCCATGGAATTCTTCAGGCCAGAATACGAGTGGGTAGCTTTTCCCTTCTCCAGGAGATATTCCCAACCCAGGGATGGAACCCAGGCATCCTGCCTTGGGCGGATTCTTTACCAGCTGAGCCACAAGGGAAGCCCAACAATACTGGAGTGGGTAGTCCATCCCTTTCCCAGTGGATCTTCCCAGCCCAGGAATCGAACCAAGGTCTCCTGCACTGCAGGCAGATTCTTTACCAACTGAGCTATCAGGGAAGCCCACTACTTAGGGAAGCCCCTGGAAAACAGATTCTTTTAACCCCTTATATAATTTATAAAAAACAAGGTACGTTTACAATACTGCCTTGATCTATAGGAATATGGAGTCTCCATTAAATAACTACACAATGAATTTCTGTCACATCAATCCCAATTTTCTTGCTTGCTGCTATCATTCAAATTACCACAGAGAGAAGCTGAGTCTACAGTGTAATAAAGCAGAACACCTGGGCTGGAGCCAGGCTCTGTCACTTGCCAGGATCATAAGAGAGCGCTTCAAGCTTACTGTCTTCAGCTTCCTCACCTATAAATTCAGGGGCAGACTGAATAATCATTTAGGCTTTTTTCCAAAACCACTAAGGGCCCCTTACTTTCACAGAAGCAAACTCTTAAAAGAAGAGAAAATACCTGCAGGTACATGTTGATAAAGCCAAATTTCAAAAGTTTTATATCATCACTCCCATTAAAAATAATAATCAACAAGAGGGTAGATGTTAATATTGAGCCTATTTGATATTCTTTATGTCCTTAAATGTTGTTTTATGAAAGACAAATAAATCCATAAAATTACCTCTCTTGTCTGCTGAAGGCTGTTCTTGGGAACCCTGAAGCTATGAACAGTGTCATCGAAGCATTTAATAAAGAAGAGGCAGCTATCAGTGGATTTTACCTTGGATATAAAGAAGTCAGTAAGACAATACCATTCATGCCCAAAAAACAGAACCCTTAAATGATCTACACATGAAATCAACACTATTAACATGACAATAATACCCAAGTAAAGTTTTTTTTAAATTACTTTACAATATTGTATTGGTTTTGCCATACATCACTATGAATCTACCCAAGTAAACATTTAAAATACTGAGAAAAAAGTGATAATGTTGGGAGTATCAAATGCTTTGTAGCTCATCTACATCAAGTCTGGCTTTCATATGCTTCATTACTCAAAGTAAATACTAATAATATACACTAGGTATATAGTTTTTTCCCTCATCCTATTAAATATTTAACATAGCATGCACTTGGGCTATAAAGTCCTTTAGATACCAGAGCTCCAGTTTCTTATTCATGCCACTCTCCTGAACCTTTTGTTTGATGTGAGTATAGAAAATGAACTGCATGTAAAAGCATGAGGAGTAGAAAAGGAAGAGCTGGAGTCTGAACAAGGGCTGGCCGACTCGATGGGACAGCACATCACCTTGCGACCAAGTTCAGCTTCCCAAGCGGCTCAGACGGTAAAGAATCCGCCTGCAATGCAGGAGACCCAGGTTCGATCCCTGGGTTGAGAAGATACTCTGGAGAAGGGAATGGCAAACGACTCCAGTATTCTGGCCTGGAGAGTCCCATGGACAGAGGAGCCTGGTGGGCTACAGTCCATATAGTAGCAAAGAGTCGGACACAACTGAGCAACTAACACTTCCAATCCCCAAAACTGTTCACTGAGGTAGCACAGTCCTGGGGGGACACAACAGCAGCAAGGGTGTACTTGGGTAACAGTCTGTCTTTGGAAATTAAAAAAGCAAAGCTGGGCAGCCATAAATACTAGAGAAAGTAGGGGAGTCCTCCAAAGGAAAGAGAGAGATGGGATTCCCCAACTCTGTTCACATCTCTTACTGATGCACAGAAAATAGATTCCAAGCAGTCGCTGAGATATCGCCTAGCTGAATGCAGACCAGCGCCACTGTATGAGAAACAGAGTTTACAATCCAAACCTCGCCACGAAAATGACTTGAATCAATGGAAATAACCTTCAATGGAGAAAAATAATAGGATCCTAGATCTCTGGAACTTAACATTAATGATACAATCCAAAAAAGTGGACCACAAGCTCAAAAGAAATAACAGGGACCCAAACATATACTATCTACAAGAGACAGAAAATAAAGATAAAGATATAGGTAGGTTGAAAGTATATACAAAAAGAGATATTATATAAACAATAACCATAAGAAGGGCTGAAAGGTTATATTAATATCAAACAGATTTCAAAACAAAATACATTATTATAGGAGATAAAGATGGCCACCAGATAATGATAAAAGAGTCAATTAATCAGGAAGAAATCATAAATATGCGTGTGATCAATAACAGAAATAAATAATGCTACAAATATATCTGGAGTTTACCATTCTCTCAGCAACTGACACAATGAAAAATAAGTCAGCAAGACACAAAAGATCTAAACAACACTATCGACCATCATGACTGAATGTTTATAGGACATGCAAACAAGAGCAAAATACACGTTATTCTCTAGTGCATTCTCCACAATAATCCATATGTAGAGTCATCAAGCAAGTCTCAATAAATTTGACAAGATGGAAATCATATAGAAAATGTGCAATGACCAAAATGAAATTGTAGATCAAAAACACAAACATGAAAACTCCAGTTATTTGGAAATTTAATAACACACTTCTAAACATCCATTGTTTCAAACAAGAAATCACAACAGGAATTAGAATATATTTTGAATTGTATGGTAATTTGAATAATCTAAGCTACAACCTTAAACTATAAAATAGAGCAAATTAAGCCCAAAACATGGAGAAATTCTTTAAAACGAACAAAAATCAATGAAATAGCAAAAGCCTGAGAAAAATTTCAATGAAATCAATCACTTCAAAAATAAAAGTGACAAAGTGCTAGGCAGATTGATCTTTGGAAAAAAGAGAAAACATAAATTACCAATATAAAGAGCAAAAGAGTGTACAACATTACCTATCACACAGACATTAAAAACACAAGGGAATATTATTAACCTAAGTTTTATAGCCAAAAGAAAACGGACAAATTCTTTGAAAGGCAAAAATTACAAACATCGACCCAAGAAGAAATAGAAAATATGAATAGCCCTATAGCAACTGAACAAGTCAAATTTGTAACAACAATACACACACACACACACACACACACACACCCTGGCCCATGTGACTGCATAGGCAAATTCTAGAAAATGGACAAATTCTTTGAAAGGCAAAAATTACAAACATCGACCCAAGAAGAAATAGAAAATATGAATAGCCCTATAGCAACTGAACAAGTCACTCACACACACACACACACACACACACCCTGGCCCATGTGACTGCACAGGCAAATTCTAGTGAGTATTTAAGTAACCTAATCCTATACAAACTCTTCTAGAAAACTGAAAAGGAACATTTTCCAGGTCATTATGTGATACCAGATAATACCACTGGAGAAATACAAACACCACAGGAGAAATATAAACCAATAACCATCATGAACAAAAAAACAAAAATTCTTAACAAAGTATTTATGAACAATATATTAAAATGGTAATATATCACAGCTTCCTGAGATTTGTCCCAGAAGTGTAAGATTGATTTTAACACCCTAAACTCAATATAATCATATTAACAAAATGAGTAAAACTACATGAGCATTTTGATAATATGGGAAAAGCATTTAATAAAGTTCAACAGATTTTCATAATGAGGACTCTCAGTTAACTAGGAAAGGAAAAAGAACTTACTCAACCAGATTAAGGGTTTTATATGTTGAAGCTACATTTGAGATAGGGCTTTTATAAGGTTTTAAAAGGAGTAATTAAGGTGAAATGAGATCATAAGGGTGGGACCCTAGTCCATTGCAACTGATGTCCTTACAAGGAGAGAAAGAGGAAGCAGGGACGCCTGCACACAGAGAAAAAGCCATGTGAGGACGAAGCAAGAAGGCCGCCACCTACAAGCCAAGGAGAAATGCCTCAGGAGAAACAGATGCCTCAAGTCAGAGCTAAAACTATAAAACCCTTACAAGAAAACATGGGAAGAAAGCTTCATGGCCCTGGACTTAGAAGTGGTTTCCTGGATGTGATACCAACAGTCCAAGTTACAAAAGAAAAAAAAACATAAATTAGACTACGTAAGAAATGAAAACGTCTACGCAAAGAACATTATTAGCAGAGTGAAAAGACAACCTAGGAAATTGGAGAAAACATTGCAAATATTTAAATAAAAAAATATTAAAATGTTCCTGATAAGGAGATAATATCTGGAACAGACAAAGAACTCCTACAACTCAACACCAACAAGGAAAAAGAAAAACCTGATTAAAAAATGGGCAAGAAAATTAAACAGGCCATTTCTCCAAAGACAATATACAAGTGATCAATAAGTACATGAAAGGAGGGTCAGTATCACTAATAATCAAGGCAATGAAAATCAAACTATAGTTAGATGCCATTTCATACCTATTAGAACGGCAAAGAAACAAACAAAACCCTCTGAAATAAGCGTTGCAGGGAGGATGTGGAGAAAGTGGACCACTGTTGATACGAATGTAAAGTGGAGCAGGTGCTATGGAAAACAGCATGAAAATTCCTTAAATAATTAAAAACAGCATCACCATATGACCCACCAATTCCACACCGACGTTTACATCCAAAAGAAATGAAAGCAGGAACCTGAGGAGACATTTTCACACTCCTGTTCATAGCAGCATTATTCACAACAGCCAAAAGATGGAAACAATTCAAACATCCATTAATAGAGGAACAGATAAAGATAATGTGGTCTATACCTAACAGTGGGATATTATTCAGCCTTAAGAAGAGAGATCGTCGCATGCTATAACATGGATGACCCTTAAGGATATTATGCGAAGTGAAATGAACCTGACAATTACTGTATAATTCCACTCAGGTGAGATATCTAAAGTAGTCAAAGCATAGAAACAGCAAGTAGAATGGTGGTTGCCAGGGGGTGGGGGTATGGGAAATAGAGAGGTGCTATTACATGTGTATCAGGTTTCAGTTCTGCAAGATGAGCAAGTTCTAGAGATCTGCTGGACAACAAAGTGAACACAGTTAACACTGCTGCTGCTTAGTCGCTCAGTCGTGTCCCACTCTTTGCAACCCCGTGGACTGTAGCTCGCCAGGCTCCTTTGTCCATGGGGATTCTCCAGGCAGTGGGCTGCTACCGGAGTGGGTTGCCATGCCCTCCTCCAGGGAATCTTCCCAATCCAGGGATTGAACCCAGGTCTCCCACATTGCAGGCGGATTCTTTATCAGCTGAGCTACTAGGGAAGCCCAGGGTTAACACTACTGAACTTAAAAATGGCTAAGAAGGTAAGCTTTACATTATGTGTATTTTACTATAATTTTTTTTAAAAAGAAACTTATAGATGTAAACATCTATGTTAGCATAGGAAAAAGGTCTCAAATCAATGACCTAAGCATCTACCTTTAGAGTCTAGAATGTAAACAGAGCCTGCCCTATAGTAGTCACTCACCTAATGCCCATTACCTTCAATGGATCCATATGGGTTCCTAAATGCAGCCTTTAAGCAGATGTTTATAGAAGAAGCAGAAACTATAAACAAGGTGAAGTGTAACATAGAAGGATCTAAGCAATTCTGAAGAAATTAAAGATCAGGAAATTTTAAAAGGATCAGGGGAACAACTTCTGTAATTTTTTAAGGTAGACAAGAATGAGAAAGAACCACCAAAAAAAGCAAGAGAAAGAACCCAATTGGAGAAAAATCTTTGAGTTCAGTAAATGAATCAAAAGCCGGAACAGATGAGAATGGCTGGGAGGCACCAACGAAAGAGAAGTTTAGATGGCTGAGACTAGACAGCACTTCCCTGGCCCTCTGGTCCGATGCAAGGGAGAAAGAGGTGTGAGGACACTGAGGGACCAGGTGTGTAAGGAGGCGGGACTGCAGAGGCAGGGGACGGAGCCTGTGACATCTCCAGGGTGGTGCTGCTGGTCCCCCAGGAGTGTTCACATAGAAAGGTGGGTGCTGGGTTTTTTGTTGTTTTTGTTTTTAAATGGTGCTATCGGTTTACTTTTGGCTGTGCAGTACGTGAGACCTTAGTTACCCAACCAAGGATCGAACCCGCACCCTGCGCAGTGAGAGTACTGGAACTGCAGAGTCTTAGCCTCTGGACCGCCTGGGAAGTCCTGAGCCCTTTGCTTTAAAAAAAGGGTGCACCGCTGTGGCATGCTGACAACCCTAAAGAAACTGAAGCAGCAAGCTAACAAGTGTGTCCAGGCTCCAGTCTTAGACTCATGTTCACGGAGGAAAAACTCTTTTCTCCTGGCTGGTAAAACAGCCAGATGGGATTATGGAGAACCTAAACATCCTGATTTTGATACAGGCTTTAAATTTTACCACCAGAAAAAATTTCATTATCCAGAGGTACCCACGTTCAAAGACACACGTACATGCACATATATAGATATCTACATGCATACACGTGTTAATATGTACACATATATACATACACATGCAAAACGGTAAACGTTCTGCATAAATGTTTTTGGATCCTGCTTCTCTTATCCCACAATATACAGACTTTTATAAAAAGTTGATTATAGTTTTTAAATGGAATTCCGCAACTTTACTTGTTCTCAAAAACATATGCAGTCATCCCTCTGTATCTGTGAGTGAGAGACATACGAGTAAATACCAAAATCTAAGGAAGTGCAAGGCCCTTATACAAAATGGCATACTATCTGCACACAACTCTGGCTTGCTTTAAATCATCTCCAGATTATTTATAATACCTATTACAATGCACACACTATATAAATAGTTGCTGGTGCATCCAAATTTCAAGTTTTGCTTTTTGGAACTTTCTGGAATTAAGTCACAGATAGGGAGGGCCAAACTGCACACATGCTTTCCACCCCCAAGATTTTACAAAGTGGCTTATTCCAATGACCGAGCACAATCACTTGCAGGACTGACTTCACAGTTTAAGCAAAAGATGCGTGTGTCATCCTACCGTGCATACTGCTTGAGTTAGGTGTTTGCATCCCTGGCGATAAGCATTATGGACTGCATCGGGCCTTCAAAATAAATATAAATTGTCAAGGCAAAAGGAAAAGAGATTAGTGAAAAGTTCTGATCATTCAAAATGTAGATGCTGAAACTCAATAAGTATTAAAGATCATAATACTTACTGTTTCCTATACCATGAGAGGACTCCATGTTCTAACACTACCCAGAATAACCTCCAGCCAAAAAACCTTGAACTCTAAGGGGAAAATAACAAAGATTTTTCCAAGCTGATACATCTAGATTTAAATACTTGACTGATAAAAGGTAATTAAGTTATGATAGTTCTGAGCCTTTCATCTTGACAGTACCATTGCACACTCAAAAATGATCAAACGTTACCTGAAACTGAGTGCAGAAATGAAAACATACCCTACCGAGTGACAGGAACAGAAGCAATGCCATATTGGTAAGATCAACAATGAACACAGTTTACAGTTCTGACAATACTGTACTAGGATATTTATGGGGAAATGTATCAGTTGTGGGCTTCAAAGACAGTTTCCTCAAAGTTCTGAAAGAGCTTCTAAAAAAAGAAAATCATCCTAAATTTTATACACTACAAACAGACATGTACATAAATATATAGAAGGAGCGCTTTCAAATGCTGAAGAAACTACGTGCTCCAAAATAGTTAATGCTCCAAAACAACTGAACTCTAAAACGCAAAGAAATGTTTATAACCAGAAAGATTTTACATGTGTGTTCTGTGACAATTTAAATATTAAATTCCTCCTGAGTCTTCTACAGATCAATGTTCGTAACAAAAATGATAGTGTAATCCTATCCTTAAGAAAAAAAAAAGCCCTCCACTCTGCTCTGTACAAAACTTGGCCACCTAAAAGTGTCAGACCAACACAAGAGACAGTTAATTGCTACAATCACTGGATGCCTAATGAAGTCCAGCAGTATAACAATGGTTTACATTGTAAGATCAAATAATACCTAAATCACATACTTCAGAAAATAATGAAAACAAATTTTAACAAGAGATCACCTAAGAAATCTTCTTTCCCAGTATTATAATTAAAAACGCATCCCAACCTACCTTCCAGAGAGGACCTTCATATCGTTTCAAAGCTTTGTGTACGATCTATTAAAAAAAAAACACGGTTTTGTTAAAAGCGCATCTATGTGTTTCAAGAACTCAAATTTTTTTCCTACATATACAAATGCAATCCATTACCACATACCTTATTACCAACAAGAATATGTTTCATTTCAGCACCCTGGGCAAGATCAAGAGGCTTCTGATCTGTGTAAATACAAGCAAGCAAGCCATCAAGAGCTTAATTCTACTATAAAACTGATGCTGCTATGGCAGCACGTAATAATCTTNATACAAATGCCATCCATTACCACATACCTTATTACCAACAAGAATATGTTTCATTTCAGCACCCTGGGCAAGATCAAGAGGCTTCTGATCTGTGTAAATACAAGCAAGCAAGCCATCAAGAGCTTAATTCTACTATAAAACTGATGCTGCTATGGCAGCACGTAATAATCTTTCCTATGCCATCACTACGACCCAAATCACCTGCCTGAAGTTGCCATCTCAATTCGTTACAGCCTCTTTTTCAGTAACTATTAAGCCAGCAAGTCAAACTAAATTCTGAACACTCTGGATAAGTTCTGTGATCATTCAGGCTTTCTTGCCAAAAGTCAATCCGTCAGTTTCCTATTGCTATTGTAATAAATTACCCCTGCAATACAGGAGATGTAAGAGACATGGGTTCGATCTCTGGGTGGGAAGATCTCCTGGAGGAGGGCACAGCAACCCACTCCAATATTCTTGCCTGGAGAATCCCATGGACAGAGGAGCCTGGCGGGCTACAGTCCGTAGGGTCGCACAGAGTCAGACAAGACTGAAGCGACTTAGCATGCACATTGTGGGTTAAAACAATACAAAAGATTCCCTTACACCTGGGAAGGTCATGAATGCACACTCAGTTTCACTGGGCCAATAACCAGGTTGCTGGCAGGCCTGCCATCCTCTGGAGACTCTTGGGGAGCATCTCTCTCTTTGCCTGTTCCAGAGGTGGTCTACATCCCTTGATTTGTGGTCCCTCCCTCCATCTTCAAATTGCATCATTCCAACCTCTGTTTACATTTTCTCTCTCTCAGTATTCTGATCCTCCTGCCTCCTCCCCAAAAGGAAGGACTCTCGTGATTACACTGGGCCCACCTGGAGAATTCAGGATTCTCCTGCTATCTCCAGATACTCAACTAACCACATCACCAGGGGAGCATTATTCAGCTCATCACAGCTGCTCTTAAGCTGTCTCGCTGGAGCACAGGAGGCAGAGACAACTCACAGACTAAGTCTGTGATGGTCCACAACTGAGGACAAAAGGAAAAAGGGATCGCAGAGAATGAAACCAGCAAGGTGTCACGGTAACTTTCTCAAGCTTACACACACAAGCACTCTGTGTTCCGCCAAATGACAAAAACAGAATTTGTGTGTAAATTATTTAATGAGTTCTGAAGTGAGCACTATGTGAAGGATGCAAACTAAACAATCATCTCATACCCTCAAGAGTTTCCAATTCCTAGAGAAACAAAGTGAAAGTGTTAGTTGCTCAGTGGAGTCTGACTCTTTGCGACCCCACGGACTGTAACTCACCAGGCTGCTCTGTCCATGGAATTCTCCAGGCAAGAATACTGGAGTGCATATAGCTATTCCCGTCTCCAGAGGATCGTCCCCAACCAGGGACTGATCCCAGGTCTCCTGTGTTGCAGGCAAATCCTTTACCATCTGAGCCACAAGGGAAACCCAGAGAAACAAAAGGTATTTACAAAAAAACAAAACAACACCCAAGTCTTTGAAGAAATAACCTATCAAACTGGAACTCTATTTACACAGGAAGTGACACATTCTATCAAATAAACTTTTTATAAATACCAATCACCTGGTATGTGGACAATTTTTTGTAAAATTGATTAATGAGTCTATTATGTGACAATATTTCAGGCACTGGGGATTCAGTAGTGAACAGGACAGAAAAAAAAATGGGGGGGGTGATACAGAAAAAAGGAAAGACAGACAAATTCATAAAACGGGATACAGCAAATAATAACCCAAGCTATGACAAACCCAGACAACATACTAAAAAGCAGAGACATCACTTTGCTGACAAAGGCCTGTAAAAACTATGGTTTTTCCAAGCGTCAAGTATGGCTGTGAGAGTTGGACCATAAAGAAGGCTAAGGGCCGAAGAGCTGATGTTTTTGAACTCTGGTGCTGGAGAAGACTCTTGAGAGTCCCTTGGACAGCAAGGAGATCAAACCAATCAATCCTAAAGGAAATCCATCCTGAATATTCATTGGAAGACTAATGCTGAAGCTTCAATACTTTGGCCACGTGATGCAAAGAGCTAATTCATTGGAAAGACCGATACTGGGGAAGACTGAGGGCAGGAGGAGAAGGAGGCCACAGAGGATGAGGTGGTTGGATGGCATCACTGACTCAATGAACATGAGTTTGAGCAAGCTCCGGAAGATAGTGAAGGTTAGAGGAGCCTGGCGTGCTGCAATTCATTGGGTTGCAAAGAGTCAGACACAACTCAGCAACTAAACCACCACAACCCACGCTATGCCAACATTTTTAAGTGAATGTTCTGAAAAAGAATGGCTGAGATGCCACTTCAGATTGGAGACTAGAAGAGTGATGGAGAAAGTCATTCTGAGGGAGGATGTTTAAACTGAAAGGGTCCAGCCTCATGAGAATCCAGGGGAAAGGCCCTGCAAGCAGAGGCAACAACTGATGCAAAGGCCCTGAAGCAGGAACAGATAGGTGGGCAAGGCAGAGGCAGAGGTAGAGAAAAGTCACATCCTGTGAGGCCTGCTGGTAGGTCAGACCTTTGTGAACCAGTACAAGGGGTCTGGGTTTTATCCTAAATATGATGGAAAGCCACAGAAAGGTTTTAGCTAAAAGAGTAACATGATCTGACTTATGTCTCAAACTCTGTCAAAGTGTGTTCAAAGAACTTTTCAACAAAATCTGGGGAAATGTGGACTTTAGCTATTTGATGATTTTTGAGAAATTATAAAATTATTAACAGGATAGTGCCATTGTGGCTATTTAATAGCTCTATTGAGAGAATTCACACACCATATAATTTACTCATTTAGAGTATACAATTCAATGGTTTTTAGTATATTCAGAGTTGTGCAACTATCACATGACTTTTTTTAAAGAAGACCATATCTTGTAAAAAAGAATTTAAGTATTTATAGACAACATAATATGACATCTGGGGAGTGGATTATTATCCCTGAGAGAGGATAATTTGTACATCAATTATACTATTTTTTAAGCTCTGATAATTTCTGTAAAAAAAAAAAGATCACTATAGTGCCTGTGTGGGAAAAGCTTATAAATGTGGGCAAGAGAAAAGCAAAGATACAAGTTACAAAGCAAAGGTCCAGGTGAAAGATACTAGTTACACACTAACAGCTCATGCATCTCAACATAAAAAAAAAAATTTTTTTTAATGGGTGGAAGATCTAAATATACATTTCTCACAGGCCAAGAGGCACATGAAAAGATGCTCAGAATCAGAGAAATGAAAATGAAANGATACAAGTTACAAAGCAAAGGTCCAGGTGAAAGATACTAGTTACACACTAACAGCTCATGCATCTCAACATAAAAAAAAAAATTTTTTTTAATGGGTGGAAGATCTAAATATACATTTCTCACAGGCCAAGAGGCACATGAAAAGATGCTCAGAATCAGAGAAATGAAAATGAAAACTATAATTAATAAGACATCATCTCACTCTGGTCAGAATGGCCATCATCATCAAAAATCTACAAACAATAAATGCTGGAGAGGGTGTAGAGAAAAAGGAACCATCCTCCACCGTTGGTGAGAATATATGTTTGTGCAGTCACTATGGAGAACAATATGGAGGTTCCTTAAAAAACTAAAAACAGACTTACCATATGATCCAGCAATCCCACTCCTGGGCATGTATCTGGATAAAACCCGTAACTCAAAAAGATACACGCACCCCAGTGTCCACTGTAGCCCTAGTTACAACAGCCAGGACATGGAAGCAACCTAAATGTCCATCCACAGAGGAATGGATAAAGATGTGGTACGTATATACAATGGAATACTACTCAGCCACAAATAAAGGATGAAATAATGCCATTTGCAGTGACATGGATGGTCCTAGAGATTATCACAGTGAGTGAAGTAAGTCAAAGAAAGAAAAAATCATATGTTGCTGCTTATATGTGAAATTTTAAAAAAATGGTACAAATGAACTTATAAAACAGAAATAGTCACAGGTATAGAAAACAAATTTATGGTCACCAAGAGGGGTAAATTGGGGGACTGGGATTGACATACTCACATTGCTAGAGATAGATAACTAATAATCTATTGTACGGCACAGGGAACTCTACTCAATACTCTGTAATGACCTATATGCAAAAAGAATCTAAAAATGAGTGGATATATGGGTATGTATACCTGATTCACTTTGCTGTACAGCAGAAACTAAAACATTAAAGATCACCCATACTACAATAAAAATTGATTTTAAAAGAGAGATGTTGGTGCCTTGAACTAGAGAGTCAGTAGCAAAATGGAGACATCAGTAGGTATGGAGAAAAGTACATGGGTTTGAGATTTATTTTCGAGGTAGATTTATCAGACTGCTGATGGATAAAACTTAGACTGACCACAGATTACTTCCTTGGTAGGGAAAAAAGTTTTTAAAATGTTAACTGAGCAACTGATAATCACTTTAGGTTTTCTAGCCAGCANAGGGCTGAGCCTCTGGCTATTGTCTGGAGTCACCACTCCCCCTGATGAGCACCTTCTAGGCACCCAAGCAGCTCTCTTCCTCAAATATGCCAAGTGCCCGCCTACCCTGAGCTTTCCCACTCGCCTCTCCTTTGCTTTCTCTGCTCTTCTGCTTGAATCCCTCACCAGGGCTCCCTCCCGTCCTCGGTCTGGCTCTCTGGTCAAGGTCACTTCAGAGCGACCTTCCCTTCCCTCCCTGCTTCCCAGAACAGCCCCACTGACTCACCCTCTATTCCCTTTGGCCTGTTTTATTTTTCCGCACATCACTGCCCGGCACTGAATGTATTTTTTGCTTTGTCTGTCTCCTCCCACCAGAACACAAGCTCCAAGAGTGTGGAGACAGATTTTGTTCACTTTTGGGTGGCCAGTAACTACCACAGCAGAGGCTCAGCATGTGCTGAATAAACGTGCCACAGACACACTAGGGGAGAACAGAATCGGATATGCCCCAACTGCTGCCGAAGCTTAGTGGTTTTAGAAGAAATCAAAGAGGAGAACAAACAAGTTTGACTTAAAACATCTTTGTTTTAAGAGACTTGGAAAATTTAGTCATAAAAAATATAGAAGTNGCCTACCCTGAGCTTTCCCACTCGCCTCTCCTTTGCTTTCTCTGCTCTTCTGCTTGAATCCCTCACCAGGCCTCGCTCCCGTCCTCGGTCTGGCTCTCTGCTCAAGGTCACTTCAGAGCGACCTTCCCTTCTCTCCCTGATTCCCAAAACAGCCCCACTGACTCACCCTCTATTCCCTTTGGCCTGTTTTATTTTTCCGCACATCACTGCCCAACATTGAACATATTTTTTGCTTTGTCTGCCTCCTCCCACCAGAACACAAGCTCCAAGAGCGTGGAGACAGATTTTGTTCACTTTTGGGTGGCCAGTAACTACCACAGCAGAGGCTCGGCATGTGCTGAATAAACGTGCCACAGACACACTAGGGGAGAACAAAATCGGATATGCCCCAACTGCTGCCGAAGCTTAGTGGTTTTAGAAGAAATCAAAGACGAGAACCAACAAGTTTGACTTAAAACATCTTTGTTTTAAGAGACTTGGAAAATTTAGTCATAAAAAATATAGAAGTTATCATTGTTCTTATCACTGAAGGTTTGGGGGCATGGAGCACATTATACCCACACAAAATACTACGCAGAAGGCGAGCTATGAAGATCATGCTTCCAAGAACAACATGGAAAACTGCTGATGCTTAATATAAGTAGGATTTTAATATGTCAACTCTATCTACAAGCCATAAACTAGAAAGAATGGTCGATGCTCTCTTAGGTGTTTGCCGGCCCATACTTATCACCATCCTCTGGGCACCCTCTGCCCTTTCTATACCCCGCAGGGGAAGACCCCAGCCACCATGTTTGTACCTCCACCCCAACTCCTATTGACTGTACCAATGGTGGGCACCTAACACAAGCGGGCGCCATCACACTGCCTCCCACTTAAAACTGAGGTTAACGGACAATGATCCACTGAATATAGCTACCAGGCAGCCATCTTCCCTCGTGTACACTGGAAAACAAACGAGCTCATCTGCTAAGAGACAGAAATGAGGGACTACACAGTGAAGAGAGACACACATACAATGTGTGGCAGCCCCCTTGGGACCTAACAGCACCCTGTTTCCTGATTCCATCCCCTCTGATGGTGAACAGCATTTCCTGTTTTGAAATACAGAGAGACACCTCTGTATTCTTATATTAATAATATATGATCCTTCTTTTGCTTACACTCTCCAGTTGGTATCTATTATTTAAAATTTTAAAAATCTAGTCTACCGTAGAACAGCAACTAAAACCTAAATCTTTGGATGTTTGGGTAGAGGTGATTATACTTTTTCAGTGTCTTCATTTTCCTCATTTTGGCCACAAAAAAGCAGCATGCTTTGAAACTTTAAAAAATGCTCAAAAATAGGTATGAGAATAAATCCGAATGGTATATAATATGCCAAAATACCAGAGGCTGTATTGGAGTAATTTGTGTTCTTTCTCTATTTTTAAAACTTCCTAAAATGCAGACACTATTACTCTTATGGTAGTAGAATAAGAAAAGCTCTTATTTTTAAAAAAATTAAAAAAAAAAAAATTTTCTTACTCTTATAGTTAAAAAAAAAAACATACTTTCTCAGAAAGCACCATCTTAACTTTTATCAAGAACACATTAACATCTTTTAACAGGCATGCTGAACTTTCCAAATATCTGTATCCACCTTCCATTACTTTTAGAAGTTTACCCTTCAATCATTCTGTAAACTGCTGCTAACTTTCAAAGGTAATCATGATGATTCTTCCCCACTTCCAGCTTTATTATTTTGGTTTTTTTTTTTTTGATGACACAAATTGGTAGTATCATCATTCTCAAGCGTGTATTTCCACTTTTATTATATAGGAATGTACCCATAAAGTGCTTTTAAAATTTTTTTTCTTTTTATTTGTCTATTTATTTGGCTGCACTGGGTCTTAGGTGCAGCATGTGGACTCTTAGCTGTGGCATGCAGGATCTAATTCCCCATCCAGGGATAGAACCTGGGCCCCCTACATTGGGACCACAGAGAGTCTTAGCCATTAGACCACCAGAGAAGTCCCCCACGAAGTGCTTTTACGTGTTCAGTATGGTGTTAATATTGAAATAATGGCTTATCTATTATGCTACAACTTCCTTTCTTTGCTCATTGTTTTATTTATCCACACTGATATAAGTAGCCCCTGTTCTCTCGATTTTAGTATTACTGCATGTATTAAAGCAAACCTGAGCTGATTTGAGCTGTTAGGCTTATGTCTACCTTTTTAATATTTTAGATAGAGCTGAAATCAACATCATGGTACATACTCCCTGTATTTATGTGAATGTGCTTTTTCATGGAAATGAATTTTAAGTTCTATACCTCTATATGGATCTTTTAGTAATGTGATTTTTGCCATCTGTGTATCTTTGGTGAAATGGCTGAAACTTTTCAGAATTGGGTTATCTTCCTCTTAGAGTTATAAAGGTTCTGTATATATCCTAGATAGAGATTCATTGTTGTATATGTTTTGCCAATATTTCCTCCCATAACTTGCATTTTCATAACAGTGCCTATTGAAGAGGAAAATGTTCTAATTTTGACAAAGTCCAATTTATCAATATTTTATGACTCATTTTTTGTCATATTTAAGAAATCTTTGCAAAACCCAAGATAACTAAGATTTTCTCCTGCATTTTGTTCTCCAGTTTTATGGTTTTAACTCATGTTCATTTCTTTGATCCATCTAGATCTAACTTTTACACATGATCCCCAAATTTATATCTCTACCCAGACCCCTCCCACCTAAACTCAAAGTTCTTTTTCCAAATCTATCATGTGCATTACATGATAGTATTTCAAAACTGTAATGTCTTAAAAACCAAGCCCCTAATTCTTAGCATCTGCTCACCTGCCCCTCCTGCAGTCTTCCCCTTCTCAGGAACTGTCAATTCCAGGCCTCCAGGTCCACAGAAGGGGATGTGGAGCAGCCCTATTGGGATGTCCCTCCACTGAATACCCAAGACACACTCTGCAGCTTCTCTTAAGGTTACCCTACTCTGTCATCGACACTGTCCTGGGTGTATAATCTATCCTCCTTATTTGAGAACTGCACATTTACAAACTTGCCTATTGTTAAAATTTACTTTAATCACCAATCAATACGCATGGCAATTTTCTAGTCATTCACGGACACATCCAGATTAATAAAAAATTGGAGTCTTCTTCCCACCTCTCCACGTTTCTACCCATCATGAACCCTGTACATTTGCCATTTTACTGCCTTTTTTCATACATAAACTAGGTGCCTTCAAAGGCTCATTAAATAAACTTTTTTTTTAAGAAAAAAAGAAGTGGAAAGGCTGATGCCCTGCCCTTTTGTCTCAGCTCTCAGACTGTAAACAAGTGTCCTCGTCACAGTCTACCTAGGGCCGCACTTTTCACCTTTCTTGCTTCTTGTTTCTGGTGACTTCACTGTTGAAACTGGCCCCCAAGCACGGTGATGAACTGCTGTCTAGTGCTCATAAGCTCAAGAAGCCTCTGACATGCCTTCCAGATAGGATACATGTTACAGGATCTTAGTTCAGGCCTGAGATATGATGTTCCTGGTAGTGAGCTCAGTGTTAATCATCAATAATACACATTAAATAAGGTGTTTTTACACAGAGGCTCACATAAAACAAGGTTATATGTGACCTATGGATGGGATGCTGTGACCAAAGGCTCACAGGAGCCTCACTCTGTATTTCCCTTATGAGCAATGGTTCAGTATCCACTAATTCAGAGGTCCCAGCAACATTGTATTAATAGAACAAAACTACCACAAATAACAAGAACCCATATTTTGGGGCCCCAAAATCACTGCAGATGGTGACTGCAGCCATGAAATTAAAAGACACTTACTCCTGGGAAGGAAAGTTATGACCAACCTAGATAGCATATTCAAATGCAGATTACTTGCCAAGGTCCATCTAGTCAAGGCTATGGTTTTACCAGTAGTCATGTATGGATGTGAGAGTTGGACTGTGAAGAAGGCTGAGCACTGAAAATCAATGCTTTTGAACTGTGGTGTTGGAGAAGACTCTTGAGAGTCCCTTGGACTGCAAGGAGATCCAACCAGTCCATCCTAAAGGAGACCAGTCCTGGGTGTTCATTGGAAGGACTGATGTTGAGGCTGAAATTCCAATACTCTGGCCACCTCATGCAAAGAGTTGACTCATTGGAAAAGACCCTGATGCTGGGAAGGATTGAGGGCAGGAGGAGAAGGGGACCACAGAGGATGAGATGGCTGGATGGCATCACTGACTCAATGGAGGTGAGTTTGTGTAGACTCTGGGAGTTCGTGATGGACAGGGAGGCCTGGCGTGCTGCGATTCATGGGGTCGCAAGGAGTTGGACACAACTGAGCAACTGAACTGAACTGTACATTTCCTCCCCTTGAGGGTAGGAATCAGATTTTAAGCCATCTTTAGTGCCTCAGGTGAAATAGGCATTATTAAACATTTAGGTCTTAACTGGGAAGTAAATCAACAAATTTTTTCTTTTGTATTAATGCCTTGACTTCAAAATTAAACAGTTTAACACAAGCTGGATGCTAAAACGAAACGCTTTTTTTTTTAATAACTTCAAAATGACCATCAATGGCTATCACCAACATGCTTACCATTCTTGTTCTTCAGATTAGGGTCTGCTCCACTTTTTAGAAGCTTTAAGGCACATTGTTTATGAGCCCGGTAAGCAGCACAATGCAAGGGTGTGTTGCCTAACTGATCCGAACAGTTAACATCAGGAGGATTTGGCCGGTTGAGCTAGCAATTGAAGAAATGCAATGTGAATTATATGCCGAAGACAGACTTTCTCCCATAAAACCACATAACGGATAATTCAGGTGGACCCTCCTGCTCCTGAGCCTGGGCAGCTGGGCTCCCTAGCATCTTGACTGTCAGAGGCTTTCTTCTCGGAAAAGCAGTGAGCCCATATCACCCTGCATGCTCCCCTCAAGCTGCCGTGGGGTCTCAGGTCCCACACTTCCCTGACAACAGACACCACACACCAAGCGGGGGCACTGGGATTCCACGAAGATCCACTCACTGCTACCAGTCTTGCAATTCACACTTGTGACAACAGAATTACAAACTGGTCTACCAGAGAAAGCCATTCAGAAGAGTTAAAACCATAAATGTTAAATGTGTAAATGTTAAAGGGCTACTGAATTTGTTGTTCCCGGTTGACTCCTTTAAAAACAACTCTTTACAGTTTCCATTTCAGAACATTTAAAAAACGTTTTAGGCCCCATACTTGGAAAACAGAGAAGCCTTTTCAAACAAGCTGAAATAACTTTAAGGCAAACAGCCATGCTTCAGTCGTGAATTTAGAACACATTCAGGGTTTTGTGTTTAATGAGACTATCTTCAGGAAATGGAAACTGTAAAGTAGGTCTCCTAAGGAGAAAAAAATAAAATGGGTAAAGTTTTCAGCCTGATATAAATATTTCAAAACTAATGTCCCTTGTCTGTATGTTAATTTCTAGAAGTACAGCATACCTTTCAGAAGTAATTACTCACCAAAATTAGAGAAAGATATTCCTTTATAGGATTCTATATATTACACGTCAATTTTAAATTGGCTTAATCATTAAAAAAAAAAAAAAAACCATCCTTACATTAAATGTTTACCTTGAAAAACCAGATTTTTAACCATTTGGTTTTCAGTAGAAGTGTAGAAGTAAATCAGAGAAAAACACCATCATGTAAAATGAATCCTGCTTAAAGTATCACCAGACTGTGTTTTTAGATACTTAAAGACTTCTGTTCTATTACTCTGATCTCGAGTATTTTGGTCCCACAGTTTGACTATGTTATGAACTCAACATTAGATCGAAAATTTCCCACAGCGTAAAGAAATAACACTTTTTTTTTTTTTTACCAGAGCTGTAAGTTCTGCTGTTCTGCCTTCTCTTGCTGCTGCTAAAAGTAATTCTTCAAGCTTTCTTTGTTGAGTCCTTTCTACAGCTGCAAAAGGAAAGGCACATATTACTCTACTTCTAGGCTGGATCCTATTAGCAAATTTATCACAGAGATGTATGAAGAATAAAGGGACAGTGGTGAGAAAAGTCACAATGTTTTGAATTGTAATTCAAATGCTGTGAGACTTCCTTAGACTTCAGATTACATGTTCAGATAAATTTATGTTTTCAACTCAGAGGTCTTTAAGTATGTTGCTGTTGCTGCTGCTACTGCTGCTAAGTCGCTTCAGTTGTGTCTGACTCTGTGCGACCCCATAGACGGCAGTCCACCAGGCTCCTCCGTCCCTGGGATTCTCCAGGCAAGAACACTGGAGTGGGTTGCCATTTCCTTCTCCAATGCATGAAGGTGAAAATTGATAGTGAAGTCGCTCAGTCGTGTCCTACTCTTAGCGACCCCATGGACTGCGGCCCACCAGGCTCCTCCATCCATGGGATTTTCCAGGCAAGAGTACTGGAATGGGGTGCCATTGCCTTCTCCCCTTTAAGTATGCTATTCACTACAATACCCATCACAGATAATTAAGAATTTTTTTATGCTGAAATATTATTATTTATGTGCATTGGAAAGACAGATTAAGTGGGGAGAGGAGCTCATATCTTCCAGAACTTTAGAATGTGAAAAGTAATAATAAGAAACAGTGTTAATAGGAAGAAATTATTGCTGTTGTTCAGTCGCTAAGTCGTGTCCAACTCTTTGCAACCCCATGGACTGCACCAAGCCAGGCTTCCCTGTCCTTCACTGTTTCCTGGAGTTTGCTCATTAGGTTTATATATAAAGTCCATATTTTTATAAGAATATTTTATGTCCTTAACAAATGCTATAGCATTTACTACATGCCAAATATCTTTCAAAACACTTAAAAAATATTAGCTCACTAAATCTGTGCAGCTACTCTTTGAAGCATTACTATTTTGCCAATTCTATATAGCTGAAGAAACTGAGGCAGAACCTTAACCTAAGAAACTTAACCTAAGGCGCAGTCAGGACATGGAGGAGCTTAGACTTGAACTTGGGCAGGTGGGTTACTGAGTACCTGCTCTTACCGTTATTCTATGCTGCTCATACTTGCAGGGAATGAGAGCAATCTGGTTTAAGAGAGTGGAATATGTAATAAGGTCTCATTTCTACTATATCTGAGTTCTGTTTTGGCTTTCAGAAAAGAAGCAATTTCATAGAAAGCTTAGCAATAATCCCCCTTAAAATATGTGTACAATGTCCTCTGCAAAGGCTACAGGGGAGGAATATAAAAGTTTCCCAGGTCTTCCTGAGAAGTAATGAACATTTATTAATAGTTAGCAATTACTATGCACTAACAGTTATTCAAGACACTATGCATGCCCTTGCATTTCAACTACAGGAAACACAAAGCTTACTGGAATAGCTGGAACCAGTTTAGCTTTGTCTAAAGAACTAACCTCACTATATGCCAGCATCTGCTATTCTCACATTTTTATTTCCACAGCCAGATCCCCTCCCTTTCCATCTTGGAAGAAGGCTGCCAAGCCTCCACACAGGCTCCTAGTGCTGCCTTCTTTCACTGGAACTGATGCTCTTCAGCCTTTCTTCTCACTGCTTCTACAGCCACGGGTCAGTGAGCTTTTGAGAACAGTCCCTAGCCTTCCCTACACACCTCTGCTACTGCATGTATTCCCCAGAGCTGCACTTTATCCCCACAGTCACGCCTGTTCTTACTCTTCTGTGCATCCCAGGTACTTATGACAGTATCTGACACAGTGCATGTTTAGCCAATAAATAGTCTGAATACTCAATGCTTAATAATGATCATTCCAAACTTTAAGGAAGGGTCATGTTTCCCTATGATTTCTCTCTGGATTGTCTAGGCTCATAAATGAAGGAAAACAGAATCTAGAGGTGAAAACTCTGCTTATGTTCCTGTCCTATATTCACTCTGGACACTGAAAAAAAGACTGTTGGTCTAGCCAACAAAAACAAGTATTCCAGTTTAAGAGACTTAAAGTTTCTAGAGTGCCAGTAATATTCTATTCCTTGATGTGGGTGCTGTTTACATGGATATGTTCCCTTGTGAAAATCGCAAGCCATACATTGCTAATGTGTACTTTTATCTATATATTTAATACCTCAAACATGTTTCTAAAGACAATACTCTACCCCCCAAATAATTTGTCCTTTAAATTTTAAATGTTATATGACTGTAAACTAGCTCTTTTCAATCAGAATTCAGAGTTAGGGAAGACCACAAAGATCATGAAACCTAACTCCATTCTCACAAGACACTCACATACACGCCCAGGGTAGGTTACATAGCAATACACCTGAAATGCAGGTGAGAAACCAGCAAATACACTTATCAACAGAAAATCATCATTTTGCAATTTCTATAGTAATGAGTGATTCGGGCAAGAATTATCAATGAACACTAAAATCACTGATTTGAAGTTTGTCGGTAATCAGGATATTTACCACGATCTCAATTTTTCTCCCCAAGGATTATTTACTAATTACAAAAGTGGGACTATGTACTAAGTACCTTTACAGTGGACTACTAGTGATCAGAGATAATTTCACCAACAGTAGAACAAAATGACATCAAGTACCTAAAACAACGTATTGGTATAAAGCATACAACCTCATCCTATGCCAGCTACAACCTACACCAAGAACGGATAGCCTGAATCTAATTTATATGAGAAGAGAAAAGCCCACATTGAGGGATACTCTAGGCAATAGCACCCCACTCTAGTACTCTTGCCTGGAAAATCCCATGGACGGAGGAGCCTGGTGGGCTGCAGTCCATGGAGTCGCTAAGAGTCAGGCACGACTGAGCGACTTCCCTTTCACTTTTCACCTTCATGCATTGGAGAAGGAAATGGCAACCCACTCCAGTGTTCTTGCCTGGAGAATCCCAGGGACGGGGGAGCCTGGTGGTCTGCCGTCTATGGGGTCGCACAGAGTTGGACATGACTGAAGCGACTTAGCAGCAGCAGCTACAACAGTAATATTATGATATTGATGTTAAATCTCATGAAGTTGATCATTATATAAGGAAATATCCTTGTTCTTAAGACATACATACTGAAGTATTTGGGGCAAAAGTATCATGTCTGTAAATTACTCCCTAATAGTGTAGGAAAAAAATTAAAAGTACATAAGTAACATTAAAAAATATAAACCAGATGTAGCAAAATATTAATAACTGGTGAATTAAGCGCAGATGTACAAGTGTTTGTTGTATTATTCTTCAAACCTTCCTACAGCTTAGGTATTTCTCAAAATAAAAAAAGTCAAATGATATGAAGAAGGTACTGGAGTCCTCTCTAGTGCCTGAGAAGTAGTAATCTATCCTCTCCCAGGATTAGAAGTGCTGGGGAAGCTCGCTACATCTTTTAAGGCAACCCAGGCCACTATTACAATAGACTGGACCCAAAGATAAACTCCTGGCACTCCATTAACTAGGCTATCAACTGGCCCTGCTCAGCCTCAAATAAGAATATCCATCTTCCAATATAACAGCCCTTGAAGTACTTGAGTATGATTGTTGTATCTACTAAAGTCTGTCCTTCTGGGGTGAAACATTTCTTAACTCTACATGCATTACCCTGTGATAGGATTTCTGGTCTCCCTGTCTGGTCTCAGTACGTTGTGGATGCACTCCCTGTAGTCTGACCCATTTGTCATGTTAGCCACAAATGATGTCATATCTGGCTAAGGGAATCAGAGCAAAATCTCTCAGTTTCTACTTCCACTTCCCCAGTCAGGATCATACTGTAGCTGATAAATCATGGAGCCCATCAAGTCAACCAAACTCTTGCCCTTAACACAGCTGGGTTGTGAGGGTGTGAGGTCAGGTGCTTAGAGCATGTCTTTACAACTAGCCCCACTAAATGTCGACTTGTCATGCAAATTCAGTATCCCAGTCCATCAGTTCTGGGTTCTCATCTTATTGCAAACAAAATGACAAAACAGTCATTACAAACACTTATTATAGACAGACAGTACCTCATCCTCCAATCAGAACATGATTTATTAAATGGCAGGGATCACGTCTAGCATGTTCAGTCTTCCCCAAAATCACATAATACCGAGCCTTATAGAAGATGTTATGTGTTGATTTCTTTATTAAAAATGAAAGGGTTCATTTTAAATGCAAGAGCGAATAGAAATACTGATCTAAAAGGTGTTTGACAAGCAGACATTATCTTATAACTAGAGAAACAAGGGAGATTTTAGGTTTCAAGGCCAACTGAAAAATAATAAAAAGCAAGACTGTGCTTTGTACATAGATAAACTAATACATAAGTCAATGCCCTTCAAATGAAACATTTCCGTGCCCTCCTCTAAACTGCAAAGGAAAGAACAAAGGATGTGTGTGAAACTGCAACTTAAAATTCAATACCTTTATTCATAAAGGAGTAAATAAGAAATCTTCCCTTGTCTCCTACAGAAATACTACCTAAAAATAATTACAGCCAAAGCCCTGGATATCTGGGTAACAATCCTAACAAACGAAGCTTCCTGATGTAAGCACTGAAATATTTTTGTCTTAAACTATTTTTAGAGAAATCCCTCCTATGTCTTCTTAAATGTAATTGCATCTTTGAAGTTCATCCAGCAATGAAGCTGATCCACGAAGAAGTTACTGTGGCCGTAGTGTTACAATAATGCCCTCAGGATAACAGAGCGGCCAGAGCTCTGTTTGTCAGAATCACATGACTCCCAGGAGCCACACACTTCCAGTTTCCCTGTTCTGTGCTCCTGTATTCCTTCATTATCACACTTTCACAGCCTTTCAGCTGTACTCTCTCATGTCGCTAATTTTTACTTTTAACTATGCTGGAGACTGAATTTTTAAAACTTGCCATAATGTTATATAAAGTAAGAATTCAAAAGCTCTGAGAAAGCTCTCATACAGTTTTACATCCAATCGATGACTCTCAAATTACACTGTCTTTGGAGCACAGGCTCAGTGTCATCTATTTTGGCATCTCAGAAGCCATTTTCTACTTATATCCTGGGCCATGGCTTAATGAAGATAAATGCTGTCTAGAGTAAGATCCGTAATACTTACCTTCAAGCATGTTTCTGATTTCTTTGTCATGAGTGACCTCCTTTGCTGTCTGCCCATTCCCATTAACAACAGTAGTATCAGCGTTGTGCTCTAAAAGAAGCATTACCAACTCCTAAAACAGCAGAGAAATTATTTTTAGCTATTATTAAACCAAAACTTTATTGTACGATAGCCCTTATTTAAATTTCTAATTACTACTGAATATTTATAATAGAAACAATGACTATGCAGGAATCTTTACAGTCCTTCAGCTCTGTTTAAGTTAAATGACTACTAAGTAAGCATCATAAATGGAATACTCTACAGCTGAACTAATTATGATATCTGATGACTGCCTACACAGTGGCCAATCTCCAATTAACACAGACAACTTCTGTAATTGATTTTTAAAGTAAATTATCTGGTTGTTTTACCAAATTGATTCATGTGGTCACATTAAATATGAGTTAACAAAGCTATTACTTAAAGTAGTAATTTAAATTAGATAATTGCTGCTAAGTCGCTTCAGTCGTGTCCGACTCTGTGCGACCCCGTAGACAGCAGCCTATCAGGCTCCTCCGTCCCTGGGATTCTCCAGGCAAGAACACTGGAATGGGTTGCCATTTCCTTCTCCAATGCATGAGAGTGAAAAGTGAAAGTGAAAGTCGCTCAGTTGTGCCCAAACCTTAGCGACCCCATGGACTGCAGCCCATCAGGCTCCTCTGTCCATGGGAGTTTCCAGGCAAGAGTACTGGAGTGGGGTGCCACTGCCTTCTCTGAAATTAGATAATAATACAGGCCTTGGAATAATGTTGAAATTAGATAATTAGAGCAGATAATACACTCATTCAACATTATTCCAAGGCCTGTTGAAAAAGAATAAATTCTTCAGCAGACTTGGATCTCTTAAAAATTAACTTTAATGTTTATAAGAAACAAGACTTAATTCTCTGAAGTGATATAGACTGATGGGATACAACACTAGCAAAGGGATGGGATATAATGAAGCAAATGACCTCCTGAAGTCAATTTTCAACAAGGGAGTATCAACTACATCCTTCATATTTACTTTAAGTGGCTAACAGCTCTCTTAGGAATTTGAAACTAATCATCGCAGTATCACTGGTACAGTTATATAACTTAAGACAGTACAAGTGGACGAGCGGGCAAGAGATTTACAGGAAACTATTAGAGATTTGCTGTTTAATTTCACCATGGTGTGTAGCACTCAGGCAGGGGATGTGGTAACACCTGTTTGTTAGTTCTACAGGAAGACAGGATGAAACACAGTGCTACCCTAGCCTCTAGGCCGACAGTACACTGATACCCGTGGGAATTGATATTCTGAGTCAGTACATGTTATGTTTTCCTATGAGTTTCACTTTTCCACTGGGCCATACAATTTTTACCATTCTTTCAAAGAAACTTTTTGTAGTTTAAAAAAAAACAAAAAACAAAACCTTAAATATACATGCAAATACAGACAGGAAGAAGAAAACAAAATACTTAGTGACCTGGTTGCTCCATGACCACCATACACATTTTGGCAGGTTCCTTTCTAATCATTTTTCCCATGCCTAAGTATGAGATTTTTCAAAAAAATATAATTTTATTTGTATGACACAAGTTGTACTCCACTTGCCTAATATATCATTTTCTAGGCTATTATAGTGTTCATGAACATACTTTTCATGTTATTCTATAAAATGTACCACCACATTTTACAAATAGGAGAATTGCTGAGACATCTAATATGTTAGTAAATTCTTACAAAATATCTTCACATTTCCTATCTTTTTAAAGGAAAGATTTTGGGAGAAGTGTTTTCATGCTTCATGCAGAGTTCGTATTAGCAAAGAAAGTAGAACACAGAATGAGAGAAAATATTTATAAATCGTGTCTGAAAAAGAAATCGCATGCAGGATATATAAAGAACTTTTACAACAATAAAAAGATAATCCAAGTAAAAATGGGCAAAGATAAAATGAACAATCAGAAAAGGAAATTAAGAAAAACATTCCATTTACAATGGCATCGAAAAGAATAAAATGCTTTGATGTAAACTTAAGCATGGAGATGAAAGATTTGTACACTAAAACTAGAAAATGCAGCTGAAAGAACTTAAAGACATAACTAAATGAGCAGACATCTAGGAGTCATGAATGGGAAGACGACACTGTTGAGATGTGAGCCCTACCCGAAGCAATCCACGGATTCAACACTGCTGCTGCTAAGTTGCTTCAGTTGTGTCCAGCTCTGTGCGACCCATAGCCGGCAGCCCACCAGGCTCCCCCGTCCCTGGGATTCTCCAGGCAAGAACACTGGAGTGGGTTGCCATTTCCTTCTCCAATGCATGAGGGTGAAAAGTGAAAGTGAAGTCGCTCAGTTGTCTGACTCCCAGCAACCCCATGGACTGCAGCCCACCAGGCTCCTCTGTCCATGGGATTTTCCAGATGCAACACAATCCCTATCAAATCCAAATGACCTACTTTTGTCCAGAAACAGAAAATCCCACCCTAAAATTCACATGGAATCTCAGACTCCAAATCACCAAAACAATACTGAAAAAGAACAAAGTTGGAGATCTCACACTTCCAGATTTTAAAATTTACCTCCAAGCTGATCAAAGTAATCAAGACAGTGCTATAATGACATACAGTCAGACGTATAGAGCAAGGGAAGAGCACAGAATCCAGAAATAAACTCTCACATGTGTCCAAATGATTTTCGACCAGGGTGCCAAAACCATTCAAAGGGAAAAGGACAGTCTCTTCAACAAATGGTGCTTGGAAAAACTGGCTAGTCACATGTGAAAAAAATAAAACTGGACCCACATACTTTACACCACATACAAAAACTAACAGAAAATGGATGAAAGACTTAGTGGAAAACTTAAAAACTCTTAGAAGAAAACATAAGAGGAAGCTACATGACATTAGATTTAGCAATGATTTTTTGGATACAACACCAAAAGCAAACGTTAAAAAAAAAAAAAAAAAAAACCTAGACTAAATCCAACTTAAAAATTTTCTACAACAGCAGTATCAAGAGCATGAAAAGGCAATCCAGAGTGGGAGAAAGTATTTGAAAATCATGTATCTGATCTAGGATTTGTATCTAGAATATGTAAATAACTCCTAAATAACTCAACACCAACCAACCCAACTATCGATTTTAAAAATAAGCAAGGAATCTGAAAAGGTCACATACTGTATGATTCCAACTACATGACATCTGGGAAAAGGCGGAACTATGGAGACAAGAGAAAGATCAGTGGCTGCCAGGGGCTGGAGTAGGAGGAGGGATGAACAAGGAGAGCACAGAGGATTTTTAGGGCAGTGAAAACACTGTAATGAGGGACACATTTCGTTACATTTTTCTCCTTGCATATACAACAAGAGAGAACCCTAAAGTAAACTACAGACTTTGAGTGGTTGCAATGTGTGAGTGTAGGGTCAATGGCACCCCACTCCAGTACTCTTGCCTGGAAAATCCCATGGACGGAGGAGCCTGGTAGGCTGCAGTCCATGGGGTCGCTGAGGGTCGGACATGACTGAACGACTTCACTTTTGCTTTCCACTTTCATACGTTGGAGAACGAAATGGCAACCCACTGCAGCGTTCTTGCCTGGAGAATCCCAGGGACGGGGGAGCCTGGTGGGCTGCTGTCTATGGGGTCGCACAGAGTCGGACACGACTAAAGTGACTTAGTAGTAGTGTAGGGTCATAACTTGCTCTAGGGGAGAAAAGAAAAAGGACCACACTGAGGAGGAATGTGGATAATGGGATGCATGTGTGTAAGCACAACATACATGAGAAATCTGTATCTTCCTCTCAATCTTGCTGTGAGCCTGAAACGACTCTACAAATTTGTCTTTAAAATTAAATAAATAAATAAATATATGGGCAATGGATTCAATAGACATTTTTCCAAAGAAAAAAGGGCAGTAAGTATATGAACAGATGCTCGATAAATCATTATGGAAATGCAAATCAAAACCAAATGAGATACCATTTCACAACCATTAGGATGCCTAAAATTAAGACTGACAACAAGTGCAATGAGGATGTGGAGAAAATGAAACCTTCACGCGAGGCCAGTGGCAAAGTAAAACGGTGTATAGCTGCTTTGGAAATCAGTTTGGCAGCTCTGCAAAATACTCAACATAGAAATACCATGTGGTATGGCAATTCCACTCCTAGGTAAAGGGACACAAGAGAAATGAAAATATATGTCCATGATAAAAATCTTGCATAGGAATGTTCAAAGAATATTCATAATATCCAAAAACTGCAAACAATCCAAGTGTCTATCAGCTGATGGTGGGATAAATAAAATGTTCCATACAATGGAAAGCTATGCTTAGTGGCTCAGTCATATCTGACTCTTTGCGACCCCTGCACTATAGCCTACCAGGCTCCTCTGTCCATGGGGATTTTCTGGGCAAGAATACTGGAGTGGGTTGCCATGCCCTCCTCCAGGGGATCCTCCCAACCCAGGGATTGAACTCAAGTCTCCCACATTGCAAGCAGATTCTTTACCATCTGAGCCACCAGGGAAGCCCAAAAATACTGGAGTGGGTAGCCTATCCCTTTTCCAGGGGACCTTCCCGACCCAGGAATCAAACCAGGGTCTCCTGCATTGCAGGCAGATTCTTTAGCAGCTGAGCTACCAGGGGAGCCCTTACAATGGAATATGTGGCAATAAAAAATGAAGTACTGATATACATTATAGTCATGGATAAGCCTTGAAAACATTATGCTCAAAAAAAGAAGCCAGTCACAGAAAATCATGTGTTATATGCTTCCATTAATGTTAAATGTCTAGAATGCACAAATCTAAAGCGACAGTAAATTAGTGGCTGCCAGAGCCTGGGGAGAAGGGGGAACGGAATAACAGCTCATAAGTACAAGATTTCTTTTTCGGGTAATCCAAATGTTCTAAAACTGATTTGTGTTAACAGTTGCACATGTCTGTCAACATACCTGAATCACTGAATTGTATACGAGTGACCTATAAAGTACATGAAATAGACCACAATCATGTACCTATAGAAAGAGAGTAGAGAGTATTCAAGCTGGGTACCACATGGCACATTCAAGTTAATAAATGTTATTTCTCAATCCAGCTCATCTAATTGTTTCATACAATCTCTGCAACTGCACCAGTGTTCTAGTAATTAATTGTCCCAATTTTCAAGAAAGTATAAGAACTAATGTGGTGGACTTCCTGTTAGGGAAATTAAAATGGAGGAAGTCTTGTTCAGGCTTCAGAAGCAGGAGAGAAGACCTCTGACCTTGCTTCTGACCTGCCTGAGCACTGCCTGTGTTCTCTACCTCCCAAAAGCACAGCTAGTGAGGCAGCACTTTAAATAAGAAAGGTAGTGGGGTCTTGGAATTGAGTCCTTAAAGGCCTGACAAGCGGGGTTTAATGATATCCTATGACTCACACTTCAGTTCAGTCACTCAGTCATGTCCAACTCTTTGCGACCCCATGGACTACAGCATACCAGGCTTCCCTGTCTATCACCAACTCCTGCTGGAGCTTGCTCAAACTCATGTCCATTGAGTCAGTGATGCCATCCAACCATCTCATTTTCTGTCATCCCCTTCTCCTCCTGACGTCAATCTTTCCTAGCACCAGAGTCTTTTCCAGTGAGTCGGTTCTTCACATCAGGTTGCCAAAGTACTGAAGTTTCAGCTTCAACATCAGTCCTTCCAATGAATATTCAAGACTGATTTCCTTTAGGATTGACTGGTTGGATTTCCTTGCTCTCCAAGGGACTCTCAAGAGTCTTCTCCAACACCACAGTTCAAAAGCATCAATTCTTTGGCACTCAGTTTTCTTTACATTCCAACTCTCACACCCATACATGACTACTGGAAAAACCATAGCTCTGACTAGATGGACCTTTGTCAGCAAAGTAACACCTTTGGTTTTTAATATGCTGCCTAGGTTGGTCATAGGTTTCCTTCCAAGGAGCAAGTGTCTTTTAATTTCATGGCTGCAGTCACCATCTACAGTGATTTTCAAACCCCCCCAAAATAAAGTCTCTCACTGTTTCCACTGTTTCCCCATCTATTTGCCATGAACTGATGGGACCAGATGCCATGATCTTCGTTTTCTGAATGTTGAGCTTTAAGCCAACTTTTTCACTCTCCTCTTTCACTTTCATCAAGAGGCTCTTTAGTTCTTCTTTTTCTGCCATAAGGGTGGTATCATCTGCATATCTGAGGTTATCGATAGTTCTCCAAGCAATCTTGATTCCAGCTTGTACTTCATCCAGCCTGGTATTTCACATGATGTACTCGTTAAATAAGCAGGGTGACAATATACAGCCTTGATACACTCCTTTCCCAATGTGGAACCAGTCTACTGTTCCACGTCCAGTTCTAAATGTTGCTTCCTGACCTGCATACAGATTTTTCAGGAGGCAAGTCAGGTGGTCTGGTATTTCCATCTCTTGAAGAATTTTCCAGTTTGTTGTGATCCACCCACTCAAAGATTTTGGCATAGTCAATAAAGCAGAAGTAGATTTTTTCTGGAACTCTCTTGCTTTTTCGATGATCCAACGGATGTTGGCAATTTGATCTCTGGTTCCTCTGCCTTTTGTAAATCCAGCTTGCACATCTGGAAGTTCACAGGTCACATTCTGTTGAAGCCTGGCTTGGAGGATTTTTAATGTTTCTTTACCAGCATATGACATGAGTGCAATAGTGTGTTAGTTTGAACATTCTTTGGCATTGCCTTTCTTTGGGATTGGANATCTTTTCTAAAACCAGCTTGAACACCTGGAATTTCACAGTTCACAGACTGTTGAAGCCTGGCTTGGAGAATTTTGAGCATTACTTTGCTAGCATGTGAGATGATTCCAATTGTGCAGTAGCTTGAAAATTCTTTGGCACTGCCTTTCCTTGGGATTGGAATGAAAGCTGACCTTTTCCAGTCCTGTGGCTACCAATGAGTTTTCCAAATTTGCTGGCGTATTGAGTGCAGCACTTTAACAGCATCATCTTAACTCACAAGATAAAACAAACAGCATTGTAAAAAGGTTACAGTAAAACCAGAGCTGCATTTTTGCATGAAAATTGATGGTGATATCCTTTTGTGGCCTGGGATTATAAGCGGGAACCCTGGAACCTGCAATCTGAAGTCTCGCTGTGGAGTGGAAACACTGCTGAAGACCTTTTCCCAATTAGGACCCCAGACTGCTGTTCCCCAGGGCTCCCGAGCATGTGGTCTAAGCCTGGGTGCTGGTCAGCCTGATTTGGTGATGCATGTGCTATTACTCTTCTCTCTTGTTTCTATTTCTCTTTTCTTTTAATGACTGTATATTGAAATTAAGTTATATAATCCTCTATTAAATACTGAAATTGTTTGTTTGGGTGTAATGAGTGGCTCCTTTTGTTAATGACTCCTTCAAACCTGAAACAAAAGTAAAACTTTCGGCAGTGGAGACACAGACATAGAGAACAGGCCTATGGATGAGGCAGGGGATGGTGGGGGGTGAGGGGGGAAGAGGAAGGAGAGGGTGAGATGTATGGAGAGAGTAACATGGAAACCTGCAGTACCATATGTCAAATAGATAGCCAATGGGAATTTGCTGTATGACTCAGAAAACTCAAACAGGGGCTCTGCGACAATCTGGAGGGGTGAGCTGGGGCGGGAGGTTTGGGAGGGAGGGTACATGGGTGTACCTATGGCTGATTCATGCTGGTGTATGACAGAAACCCACAAAAATTTGCAAAGTAATCATTCTTCAATTAAAAAAATAAAGTGAAAAATAAAAAACAACTACTTCCCTGGTGGTCTAGCAGCTAAGATACTATACTCCCAATGCAGGGGATCCAGGTTTAATCACGGGTCAAGAAACAAGATTCCACATGTTACAACTAAGTATCTCACACTGTGACGAAATCCCTCATACCACAACTAAGACCCAGCACAGCCAGATTACTTAAGAACTTATTTAAAAAAAAAAAAGAATTAATATGGAGCCAGATTGATATAAATCCCCAAAGGGCTGGACTATGGAAAATGAACAGAAGAAATGGTATTCACAGGGATAGACAGGTACCTTTAAGAAAGCAGAATATGCTTCAATTGTGTGAAAACAGGCTACAGGGGGAATCAAGGCAATGCAGAGGGTCGGAGCTGCTCCATGCAATCTCGGGGGTCTGGCAAGGGAAGCGACACCTCTGAAAGGGTCCAGAGGAATGAAATCGGACTGCAAGTTACAAAGGACACCTGACCACCCCGTGGAGAAGAGCAAACGTTCTCCGAGTGTGGTCCCCAGACCTGCAGTATCTGCACGAACCATGAAATTGGCAGAAGTGCAAGTTCTTAAGCCCCTCTCAGACCCACTGAATCAGAAATGCCAGGGATAAGACCCAGAAACTTGTAGGTTAAGAAGCCCTTCAGGTGAGACACTCAAGTGCTCAAGCAGAAGTCAGCAGAAGAGGTTTTCATTTAAATCACAACTAGAAAAAAGAAGGCAGCTCGGTGGTTGGATTCTATGGCAGGGATGGGAATGAAACACCCCGAACAGAGAGGTCACCAGTGGTTTTTAGTATCTCAGTGGGTAGAGGAAGTTTTAATTTTCTTCAAGGGTCTGCTGTAGCATTATTCTTATATTTAAGGAAAATAAGTTTTTAAGCCAAACTGTGCTTCTCTATGCCAACACTAAAGACCATCCTGCCCTCTAACACTGTGTGTGCTCAGCTTTGGCTGACTCTCCACAACCCCACTGACTGCAGCCTGCCAGCCTCCTCTGTCCATGGGATTTTCCACTAAGAATACCAGAGTGGGCTGCCATTTCCTCCTCCAAGGGATCTTCCCTACCCAGGAACTGAACCCACATCCCTTTCATCTCCTGCACTGGACCTAACATTTTGTACAGATAGCAAAAGGTAAGCTATAATCTTCATCCCTCAGGATCTAGAATTCCTAATATAGTCCTGAGCAGCCTCTGATGCTTTTTCACAAAATTCCAGCTCCAACCACTGTTTCCTAACAAGTTTTTCTTGTGTCAGCTGAACATGTGGTTCTCTTCTGCACGGCCTGCCAACTCTCCACACTCATTAATTATTCAGTTAACATGCTTAAGCTCTTACATTGTACAAGGCCCTCCACACGTCAGGGAAAACATATTTGGATGATGAATACTGAAGGGATCGAGAAAGAGAAAGTGCTGATGAAAATCAGAGCTGAGATTAGGATACTGACTAGGGCATTGCTGGACAGGGTGGAATTACAAGGTTGAAAAAAAAAAAAAGATTGGAAAAGGCACTGGGAAACAGGGCAGTCCAGGTAAAATGCAATGAGCATGTTCTCAAGCAGTCAGTAAAAAAGAGAATTTAAAGTGACAAGTACTTCAATGACCAATACAAATACTGCATAAAGAACCTGTGTGAAGGAAGAGATAACCCATATTAGAAACGTGAAATTCCAGATCCCTGAGTGGTGAGGAGCCCAAACACACAGTGAAGACAGAAGACCTGGATGTCTGGAAAGAAGTATGAGGTCAAGGTAGATTTCCAAATAATCTCCCAGGAGAAACGATGAAGCCTTAAGTGTGGATGGGTTTCTTAGGGGGACAGTTTCAAGAGGAAAGAGAAGAATGGTTTTTGAAAAACCAGAGGAACACCTAAAACGAAAAGTAAGGAAAATGAGCAAACACAAACAAGTAGGAACCAGAAGAGCAACCGAGAATGCAGCAAGAGAAACGGACTTCGCAGTGCCTTTTCCCAGAGGAGTGATCAGCTTTGTGAGAGCACAGCTCTGGAAAACACGGGGCGAAACCTTAAAAATAGTGAATCAATGAGACTTCCCTGGGGGTCCAGTGGTTAAGACTTCTTTCCGACACAGGGAGATAGGGTTCGATCCCTGGTCAGGGAACTAGATCCCACACACAACTCAGAGTTCACATGCTGCAACTAAGACCCAGTACCGCCAAGTAATTAAATTAAAAAAAAAAATTTTTTTTAAGAGTCAAAGGAAAATGCTGGAAATAAGATAAAGAATGCCTTTAATGACCTCAGTAGACATCAGAGCGCAGTTGAGAGTACAATCAGTAAATCTGAAGACAGGTCAACAGAAATTAGTCAAACACTAAGAGAAAAAAAGATGGCATGGAGCGGAGTGGTAGGAAGAGGGGAAAGGAAGGAGAGAAAACACAGAATGGAGCACCCATGTCTGTGGACAGTATCCGTTTAACAAATGTATAGTAAGTTACTGCGGAGAAGGCAATGGCACCCCACTCCAGGACTCTTGCCTGGAAAATCCCATGGATGGCGGAGCCTGGAAGGCTACAGTCCATGGGGTCGCTAGAGTCAGACACGACTGAGCGACTTCACTTTCACTTTCCACTTTCATGCATTGGAGAAGGAAATGGCAACCCACTCCAGCGTTCTTGCCTGGAGAATCCCAGGGACGGGGGAGCCTGGTGGGCTGCCGTCTATGGGGTCGCCCAGAGTCGGACATGACTGAAGCGACTTAGCAGCAGCAGCAGCAGTAAGTTACTGAAGAATCTGCATGAAGTAGTACTTTCTGAATCTAGCAAAAAAGAATAAAAAGGAAAAAAAGATGAGGAAAGCAGCATCTGCTACCACTTGCCCTGGTAACTCCAAGGCAATTTGCCTTCTGAAATGCCATATCCGGGTAACCATTTCCACAACTCTGCAGGTCAGCTCCCTCGACCTCGACCCTCTGAACTCACTCATTCATTACCGTAACTACAGCCACGTGATTTCTGATGTTTAAGTGCCACCTCCAGGCCTCTACTGTTTGGGGGGCCCATCCCCACTGCTACCAATGAAGCAGATCGGCACAGGCGTTTCCTTTTTCTTGGCGGCATGCAGGATTTTAGCAGTTCCCCGATCAGGGATGGAACCCACGCCCCGTGCAGGGGAAGCACGGAGTCTTAACCACTGGATCACCAGGGAAGTTCCTTACAACGCTATTTCCTAAAGGCAGCCCTGGACCTCAGAGGACATAGAAACAGCTTCTCAGTGGCGCTGGGGCCTTTTCTGCCCAGGATCTCTCAGTGTTTTGGTAGATGATGCATCTCCAGGCCCTCCCAGGGCACAGACTATCTGGCGTGATCCATATTCAACTCAGCATGCCTGCCTATTTAAAACCTTCTTCAATTATCTGCCATGGCATCTCTGGCCTTTTGTCCCCAATAATGGGGGCCACTGCTTTGTTCATGCTGCTAGGAGCCTTCCAGATACACCTCAACTGGTACCATCAAAAGAAATCAACAATGGTCAGAAACCAAAGACATATGCTCCAATAAAAGTCATGATACCTTGTCCAGTCTCTGGACCTGATTCAACTTCAGACTTAGAACTATGTTATCGAAGGAGAGGCCAGACCCTGGAAGAGAAGATTCTGCAGCGCCAAAGCAAATATTCAGTCATGAATCTCTCAGACCATCCCCAAAGGGACCAATGACCATTTGCTCAGGTAACTGTACGCCAGGGAAATGGGAAAACCCAAACATTTCACAAGTGACTAAGTATAAGATGCAAGAGACTTGGCATTATCTGGTCCCTCTGTTAGACACAAGGCACACAGAGAAGTGAGATAATAAAAGACACCTGGGCCAGGTCTGCTTCAGAGGGTATGCACGGAGTCCACAAACACATCCAGAGGACACTCTCCAGTCCCTAAATGTGTAATGGGAGCAGACATGTTAAGTTGTTGACAAACGCTCACATCCCTTCCTTGGTCTACAGTGTAAAAAAGCCACATGGAAGGCTCTAAGTCTGCCCTATCCCATATCCCAGCCAGGATAAATAAAAACCAATATCTCACTTGGGGAGGATGACAGCAATTAGTGCCACCCTTAAAACTCCGAGTATGCAGGGCTGACGGTCCCTACAATGCTTCTATTTAACTCACCACTCTATCACTGTGAAATTAGAAGGAAAGCGGAGGACGGCAGTGGACTCCCACAAACTCAACCAAACAGCCATTCTGCCAGACGCCAAATCTTTGCTGGAGCCAGTTAACACTACTTAAGTGCACAGTACACAGCAACTGATCTGGCAAACATATTCTTCTCTATCCTCACTAAGAAGACAAGACAGAAGACACTGTATTCACACAGACAACAGTACACATTTACACTTGTAATTCTGCCTCAGAACCATCTGGGCATCCTGCAGAAATCGCCCTGGTCCACTTCACCAATGATGTCCTGGTAACAAAGCCAGATGAGCAAGGAGGAGAATGCTGAAGGTCTTAGTAAGATATGTGCGCTTCAGAGGGTGGGCATCTTAGGATTCAGGGGCTCTTCTCGTGTCAGTAAACTCTCAAGGGTTTGGTGGCATGGGTAACGTCAGGACACTGCCCCCACAGCGATGCACTTGCACTTCCTGAAACAAAGGAGGAAGCACAACGCCTTCCTCCGGGTTCGGGGACAGCATATTCCACATCCAGCAGAACCGTTCTGATTCCTGTGTCAGATGAGAGAGGAGACCTGGACATTTGGCTCCTGTGTCAAAAGACCAGGAGGCAAGAAGAGTCACCGTCTTAGCAGAGGTACTTAATGTGAACATCAGAAGAAAGGAGGACTATACACAACAGAAACACAAGATCACACTTCATGTGCAGATGATACACTTAAGTGTCTCCTGGTGTTTCCTCGTNGTGTCAGATGAGAGAGGAGACCTGGACATTTGGCTCCTGTGTCAAAAGACCAGGAGGCAAGAAGAGTCACCGTCTTAGCAGAGGTACTTAATGTGAACATCAGAAGAAAGGAGGACTATACACAACAGAAACACAAGATCACACTTCATGTGCAGATGATACACTTAAGTGTCTCCTGGTGTTTCCTCGTCCAACTTTGACAGTAAATGGACAAGTGTAACAACCCCAGTCTAAGAAGGCATGGTATCCAAGGACTGGGACCTCCAGGCTTGGGGGCCTGAGCCCCACCCCCACGTAAGCCCCAAAGACAAGATCTGCTAGCCGAGGGGAGGGGGAATCTAGAGCATGTNGATGCAAAGATACAAAGATGTTGAAAATAAAAGGAGGGAGAAAAGACATAACTAGTAACTGTAAGAGCACTAGAGAGGCTACATTAACATAAAACAAAATTAACTTTATGGTAAGAAATATTACGAAGGCAAAGAAAGACATAAATAATGATAAGAAGTTTAATACATCAGGAAGGCATGCATACCCCATGTAACATATCCCACATAACCCCACTGTAAATGGATATGCATCTAATAGCCACAAAATTTATGAAGCAAAACCTGACAAATTAAAAATGCACAATTCAAGAATTGTGGTTGCAAACATCAGTACCTCACACTCTCAGTATCTGATAAAACAAATCAGTTAAAGATAAGAGATTTCAACAGTCCTACCAAGCTCAACATTCAGAAAACGAAGATCATGGCATCCGGTCCCATCACTTCATGGGAAATAGACAGGGAAACAGTGGAAACAATGTCGAGACTTTATTTTTCTGGGCTCCAAAATCACTGCAGCCATGAAATCAAAAGACGCTTACTCCTTCGAAGAAAAGTTATGAGCAACCTAGATAGCATATTCAAAAGCAGAGATATTACTTTGCCAACTAAGGTCTGTCTAGTCAAGGCTATGGTTTTTCCTGTGGTCATGTATGGATGTGAGTGTTGGACTGTGAAGAAGGCTGAGCACTGAAGAATTGATGCTTTCGAACTGTGGTGTTGGAGAAGACTGTTGAGAGTCCCTTGGACTGCAGGAGATCCAACCAGTCCATTCTGAAGGAGATCGGCCCTGGGATTTCTTTGGAAGGAATGATGCTAAAGCTGAAGCTCCAGTACTTTGGCCACCTCATGTGAAGAGTTGACTCAATGGAAAAGACTCTGATGCTGGGAGGGATTGGGGGCAGGAGGAGAAGGGGACGACAGAGGATGACATCACTGGATGGCATCACTAACTCGATGGGTGTGAGTCTGAGTGAACTCCGGGAGTTGGTGATGGACAGGGAGGCCTGGCTGCTGTGATTCATGGGGTCGCAAAAAGTCGGACACAACTGAGGGACTGAGCTGAACTGAACCAGTAATTTGACCTAATATGCATTTATAGAATCCTCTGCCTCAAAGGAGATATTTTTCAAGCACTCAAGGAACATTCTCCAGGATAGATCAAATGCTATACTGTGAAATAATTCTTAATAAATTTTAAAAGAATTTAAAATACATTCTCCAGAAGATAATTTAAAGTAAGTTATCTGATCATAAGGGAAGTTAAATTAGAAATTAATAATGGAAATTTGGGAAATCTCCAAATATTTGGCAAACAATATACTTCTATTTAACCTGTGGGTCAAAGAAGAAATCACAAGGAAATTTATAAATTACTATTGTTAATAACTACACAGACAAATTAGACAACTTGGGTAACAAGGGAAAATACCTAGAAAGACAAAATAACCAAAACTGACTCAGGAAGGAGCACAAAGTCTGAAAAGACCTATATTAAATGATTAAATTGATTTGGTAATTTAAGATCTTATCTCACAGAAAATCTAAGCATAGATGATTTCACTGGTGAATTCTATCAAATATTTAAGAAAGAATAATAACAATCCTTCACAAGCTATTTCAGTAAGCAGAGGAGGAAAAACCACCTCTCACTTCATTCTACAAGGCTGGTATTACCCTGTTACCAAAGCCAGACGAACACACCTACAGAAAACTACAGAGCAGTATCTCTCAGGAATACAGACCCCAAAAATCCTTAACAAAATATCAGAAAATAGAATCCAGCAACTCAGAAAAAGGATCAATCAATATCAAGGGGGATTTATATAGGAATACAAGGCTGGCTTAACATCTCCAAATTAATGTAATATACCATATTAATGGGCTTCCCAGATGGCTCAGCTGGTAAAGAATCTGCCTGCCAATGTAGGAGCAGCAGGAGTCATGGGTTTGATCCCTGGGTTGGAAGATTCTCTAGAGCAGGAAACGGCAACCCACTCCAGTATTTTTGCCAGGATAATCCCATAGATACAGATCACGGAGTCACAAAGAGTTGGACACAACTGAGCAACTAAGGACACGCTCACCGTATTAACAGAGTAACAAACAAACACCACATGATCATTTCAAAAGACATGAGAGCCATTCATGATAATAAAGGAAAAACAAACTAGAAACAAAAGAGAGCTTCCTGACCCAAGGAATGGCACCTAAGAGAAATTTCCAACATCATTCTCACTGGTCAAAGACTAGATGCTATTTCCCAAAGANAGTAACAAACAAACACCACATGATCATTTCAAAAGACATGAGAGCCATTCATGATAATAAAGGAAAAACAAACTAGAAACAAAAGAGAGCTTCCTGACCCAAGGAATGGCACCTAAGAGAAATTTCCAACATCATTCTCACTGGTCAAAGACTAGATGCTATTTCCCAAAGATAAAATAATCAAGGCAAAGATTTCTCCTCTCACTGTATTCAACACTAAACTAGAATCTAGTTAGTAAAACAAAAAGGGGGAAAAGGATCTTGCTTTTCAGAGCAAGAAGCACAGTTGTCTTTATCTGCAGATGGCATGATCCCGTATATAGAAAATACTAAGGGCTCTGCAAAAACATACTAACACTAAAAAGGAAGTTCAGCATGAACACAAGAACATAAAAATTGTCTTTCTATACAGCAGCAATAAGAAATCAAAAAAGAAATTAAGAGAAAAACTCCATCTAAGATAGCACCATAACAAAATACAATGCATAGGAATAAATTTAACCAAAGAATGTAAGATCTATATATTGAAAACTTCAAAATATTGCTCAGAGAAATTAAAGATCTAAGTAAGTGGAGAGGCATTTGATGTCCTTGATTTTTAATCTGTCATTTCTTCCCAAATTTATCTATAGGTTCAAGACAACACACCTTCAATCAAAATCCCATCATGAGAACTGACTGAAAAATCCTAAAATTTATATAGAAACAAACTTGACTGAGAATAGAAAAAATAATTTAAAAGATCAAAAGGTTGGAGAACTTACACTACTCAATATCAAAACTTAATTACAAAGCTACTGTAATAAGACAGTGTGTTATTGGTGTGAGGATAGAATACAGATGAAACAAAGAACGGAAGTCCAAAAACAAACCCATTTATGATCAACTGATTTCCACGAAAGGTGTCAAGGCAATATAGAGGGAAAAGTCTCTCCAATAAACAGAAGACAGACTTAAAAATGTGGTATATGCATACAATAGAATGTTATTCAGCCCCAAAAGGAACAAATTACTGATACACGCTATGTCATGGATGAACCTTAACTATATTATACTAAAGAAGTTAGACACAAATGTTGATATGATTCCATTTACAAGAAACGTCTAGAAAAAGCAAACATCTAGAGACGGTAAGCATACCAGTGGTAGTCTGAGGCTTGACAAGAAACAAGAAATGAATACAAACAGGTACAAGGAAACTCTCTGTGGCAAATGGAAATGTTCCAAAACTGGACTGCAGTCATGGCTGCACAACTGTGTAAATGCACCCAAAAAAAACCACTGAACCGTATACTTACAGCAGGTGAGTTTCAGGCAGTGTAAATTATTCCCCAATAAAACTGTTTAAACAAATGATAAAGAAGGTGCAGGAGTTCCCCAACTCTGGGGACACAAGCAGAGACGGAATGAGCTTCTATCAGGGACACTAGAGTGGAGCCCCATGACCTTCGTAATTGACCTCACTGTCCGTCACTAAGAGCCTGTGGTCTTTTGGACCCAAAGTGCTGGTATATACATTTTTTATGGTTTTTCCCGTTTGCTATTCCTAGGACTATAGAGGAGAAAACATTTGTGAGTGCTTTTCCAAATATTTCACTTGAAAATACTGAACACAGAATGTTTTTCACCTTTCGTCCTGTAAAGGCAGCCCGATGAAGTGGCGTGTCTCCCATGTCATTTAATACATTTACTTCCGCACCAGCCTAGTAAACATAAAAGCTTTAAACATCTTCCACATATCAAGAAACATACAAAGGTGAAAATAATTCCCTAAGAATATATTAAATACTAAAAAAAATTAAAATACTTGTTAATAGTGACTGGTTGTCACTAGTAAACATAACTCAGTTCACGTTAATATACTCGGTTGGCCAAAAAGTTCGTTTGGAAAAACCCAAACGAATTTTTTGGCCAACCCAATAGTAAGCTTCCTAAAAGTAAAAATCTACTTGATAGACAGAAATTAGTTTCTTTTGTTTAAAAATCTATCTGCCCTTCACTCTACTTTAGAGACACAAACGTTGAAAAAAATAAATAAATAAAGGAAAACTGTCTCTGAATAAAACAGCATATTTTCTCCACCAATTTAATAAGTTTTAAGGGAAAAAAAGAAAGAGATATCACAAATTAAATGGTGGAGGAACTAGAGGTTTAAGTGTTGTGTTGGCTCCCAGATTCATATTTGGGACCAACAGATCAACTTTAAAATGTAATCCAATTTCAGAAATATCAGTATGAGTGAAAAATTATTCATCACAGAACTGAGAAATAGGAGTTCTTAAATTACACAGCACTCATTAAGAGATTATTACATTATTTTTTAAATACATAAAATGTGCTTTGGCTATTTTTTTTAAACTATGCTCAAAAAAACAATGTAGCATCTTCATTAATTCCTATGTCTACTTTCGCAACTTTAAAAAGTCAATAATGTAAAAATCAAACAACTAAAAACACAGAATTTGAATTAAGCTAACCAAATTCATGTATTTAGCAAAGAAATATCAAGTGATAAGCAATTGATAAGGCTGCTATGCATTATAGCCCAAATGGCTTTTCCTAAGACTTCTATAATTTACATAGTAGCCATATTTTTTATTTATTGAAAAATCAAAGCCATAAAAATACCTTTAATAGATCCTGGACCACCTGTCTATGTCCAAAATAGCACGCCAGGTGAAGAGGCGTCCAGCCCAAATTAGACTTACTTCTTCCTAAAAAAAAAATGGAAAGAGGCATTTTTAGATGTTATTGAGGTAACTTTGCAGTAAAATTTCTCCCTAGTAGCTGCTCCAACATACTGGCCAGGGGCTCCCTTTCACCCAGCACGGCTGATGTGTGAGAGGCAAGAGACTCGACACTAAGAAGAGTTTGGAGTGAGATGGATTAGGACTCACAGGGCCCAGATTCTTGCCACCTTCTAACTCAGTGTCCTCTTCTTAAAAGGGGGGCAGGAGGCCTGATGGGGGTTATATTCCAACTAGTCTGTGGCTCTAAGGTGCCAAGTGTCTAAACATTTTGCCACCACCAAACGAAGATGCGGTTCTCTTGGCCACAGCATTTCATGAAAAGCAACTCTTTGAAAACCTGTCCCGTGTTAGCGGGCTGGACAGGAAGGGGAAACTAAGAACCAGTCTTTCCTGTGTCTGGAAAGCGGTCAGCGCTACAGATAGGCACTGAAAACGGAGTCCTGACTTCAGATAAAACCTTGAGAAAACAAGGGTAAGGGTTACCAGTGTGGTCGAGTCCAACTAGAGAACAAGAACCAAAATAAAAAGCAAGGAAATGTCAGATCCCAGCTGAGGAGAGGTAAACAACTGAGTGTGGTGAAAACGAGCAATATGACTCAGTTTAGGGAAGAAAAGAAAATTAAGGCTCTATAGTTTAGAGCTGAGAAATTTCAGAAGGTCACCCAACTTCCCAATCAAGCTTGAGAGAATACAGCTTGTCAAAGCACCAGAGCCCACTGCCCTGGAGGGTCTACTGAAGCCCAGAAGCCACCTGGCCCCCCGAGGCGGAGCTGGAAGTGAATGGCTGCTCTCAGCTCCTGGGTTCAGGTTGAGAAGCCCACAGAAAATCCACTATCAGCCTTGCTGTGCCCAGAACAGACCTGTAACTGCTCCTAGAGGGACTGCCAGCGCCAACAGTATCCCTGTCTTCCATTCACTAGACCCCAGTACTGTTCCCTCTCAGATGGGCGCCCACCAGAGCCCCTAAGTCCAGAGGCAACACATCCATGAGCCACCGTCTATTTCACGTAACATTTCTCTTTACCCTCTGTCCTTACCTGGCAGCTAGCTCTTTCTGATGACAGATTCTCCTTTATCTCTTGAAAAGGGGAGGCCCTCCAGTTTCCACAGCCCTGCAGGTCCTCACGGCACAGAAGCCCTATGACTGTTGCCATCAAAACCCAACTGGGTCTTTGGTTGGTGACCTCACTCACGTTATGATCCCTCTGTTGAGGCTTCTGCCATTAAGCACAGCTACCCCAGCCTCCACCCCCACCCCAGAAGACCTTCTCTGCTGCCATCTACAGCCTCCCAGTGGCTCACCCCTCACCACCTAACTCTGGGCAACACAGTCTCTCTGGGGCAGATCCTGCCACCACCACTGTCTACTGCAATTCAGTAAGCTGGCATCTCAGACTCTCAGCTTCCCTCATTTCCCCACAAACCTGGCCTCTGCTCTACGCTGGCTACCCGATCCCAGAGCCCGAGCCCGAATATCACCGTCACGTCTGAACTCAGGAACAGAGTCCCCACTTTCCAGCTTGTTCACACAGGCAAATCCCCAGCTCGATCTTCAATGGAACCAACCGTCAAGTTCTTTAAACACTTTGCTTATGTGTAAACATCCCCACCATCCTCACTCCCTTCAATCAGTCCAGCGTCTATTTCTTGGTCCTCACATCAACATTTCTCTGCCGATACCCTAAAATATCCTATCTTTGTCACAGCAGCTTAGAAAGACCCCAGATCCTGATAAATATATTTGCTCAACTTTTCTATAACCACAGTCAGGTCACTAACAGTGGCGGAAGAAAAGTAATAGAATCCTGTGGATTCGTGGTTCATCAGGTCAGGATCTCACACTTCGGTGAAGCCCTCGCCAGGGTCCTCGCCACAGCACCCTGTTCAGGGGTCTCTCCTACGCTCCACCACAGGTACTTCAATCCCCACTACTCCCTTCAAGCCTCTTTCCCAGACACCTGCTTCTTAGCAAACAATCTCCTCTCAGCTTCAGGGAAAAGAGACGTTTTCAGAGGACTCTCTGGGCTTCCTAGCAACCGATCCAGCCCTGTACCTCTGCCCACAGGCACCCTTCTGCCCTTCCTCCTGGTGCCTCAGGATAATCACACTTCCCATACCCTGGACCCCACGCTCTCCTCCTACTTTCCGGGCGCTGCTTTTCCTTCTTATCTTTAACTGCTCCCTTTTTCATCGCAAATAGGAAGGAGCAGGTAAGCATTTGCATGTCTTCCATCCAACGAGCAAAAGCACCGAACTCCTCTCCGGTCCTGAACCCCCTCTGACCATAGTCCCCTTCCTTCTCGCCATCCCCTTGCCCATCTACACTCTTTCCAGCTTGGTCCCTCCAGGAGCTACCCACTGACTGCATCACATCACTAAAGCTGTCCTCATTTCATCCCAGTAAGTTGTGTCGCCGGATCCTAGGGGCACTTTCAAACAGGCAGCACACTGCATCACCGGACAGTGTCAGCCAGCCCAGCCCACGAGCCTCCAGAGCCCTGCACCCTGCGGGGCGTCTCCACTGCTCTGCACTTCCTCCAAGGGCTCTGCGCAAACTTCCACTTTCTCTACTTCCTCTGACTGGGCCGTTCATCATTGGAATCGCCAACAATGACATCTCCTGGCCCTTTCCCACAGCTTTACCTGCTTACATGCCCTTGACTTCAAACTCCACATTTCCACCTCTTACTCAGTTCAACTCTCTACTGTTCACCTCCACCTGGAGGACACAGGAATACCTTCTGCTCAGGAAGCACAAAGCTGAACTCACTCATCTCACATATGCACACTCACACACAAAAACTCCCCGTCCCCACTCCCACTTTTCACAATCAACTATCCCATTGTTCACCTCACCTCTCAATTCAGAAAAAAGCTGCTGATGCTGAAGCTCCAATACTCTGGGCACCTGATGTAAAGACCTGACTCACTGGAAAAGACCCTGATGCTAGGAAGACTGAAGGCAGGAGAAGGGGGCGATAGAAGATGAGATGGTTGCATGGCATCATCGATTCAATGGACATGAGTTTGAGCAAACTATGTGAGATACTGAAGGATGGGGAAGCCTGGAGTGCAGCAGTCCATGGGCTCACAGAGAGTCAGACACGACTGAGCAACTGAAGAACAACATCCACTTTTCTATGGCCATACCACCCTGAAAGGGCTCTGTCTCTTCCGATCTCAGAAGCTAAGCAGGGTTGGGCCTGGTTAGTACTTGGATGGGAGAAATAAGTACCACTTGCTGGCTTTCTCCTTTTCACCCCTTCCACAACTCAATCAGTCTGATCAATTCTACCTCCTAAATGTTAACTATGGTTATAGTCCAGTAGTCATGTATGGATGCGAGAGTTGGACTGTGAAGAAGGCTGAGCGTCAAAGAATCGATGCTTTTGAACTGTGGTGCTAGAGAAGACTCTTGAGAGGCCCTTGGACTGCAAGGAGATCCAACCAGTCCATTCTAAAGATCAGCCCTGGGATTTCTTTGGAAGGAATGATGCTAAAGCTGAAACCCCAGTACTTTGGCCACCTCATGCGAAGAGTTGACTCATTGGAAAAGACTCTGATGCTGGGAGGGATTGGGGGCAGGAGGAGAAGGGGACGACAGAGGATGAGATGGCTGGATGGCATCACTGACTCGATGGGCGTGAGTCTGAGTGAACTCTGGGAGTTAGTGATGGACAGGGAGGCCTGGAGTGCTGCGATTCATGGGGTCGCAAAGAGTTGGACACGACTGAGCAACTGAACTGAACTGAACTGAAATGTTAACTATATCTAAACACTTTTCACCACTCCCACTGCTTCCAGTCCCACATGACCCACAGCAGTCTCCTTTGAGTTACTCAGCAGCTTCCTCACATCTAGTATTTCCACATGGGATTCTGGATCAAAAAGCTGACATTTCTAAAATCTTATTCTTAAAATACTCCAAATATCCTTTATACTCTTTAATATTTATTATGGATATCCAAAATTTTTGATCAGTAAGAAACAGTCAAGTTTAGAAATATGTACAGAAAATTGTACCCTACACTGAATAGTACAACACTGGGAAACACCAACAGATATTATGAGTGATGGGCTTCCCAGGAGGGGCTAGTGGTAAAGAACCTGCTTGCCAATTCAGGAGACAAAAGAGATGGGAGTTTGATCACTGGTAGGAAAGATCCCCTGGAGAAGGAAAGGGCAACCTACTCCAGTATTCTTGCCTGGAAAATTTCATGGACAGAGGAGCCTGGTGGGCTACCGTCCATGGGGTCACAAAGAGTCAGACACAACTGAGCACATACACACATTATGGGTAATACTCAAGTATTTTCTCATGCAGACCTCTCAACAAAGTGAGAGGGCAGCGTCACACAGAATCACCTTTATATTACCAATACAAGCTCTTATTCTGCTTTAAAAACTTGTTTCTTGGAATACTACTCACAGAATTTATATAAAGCATATTATTCAAACATATTAGCATTTATTTGCAAGAATGTCTCCCCATTAGCAATAGACGTGAACACACACTTCTAACGTGGCAACAGCTGCAAACAAAACTGCCCAATTAGCGCCTCCTTTGTGCCCCAAGCCTAGAAGTAGTGACCTTCACCTACAGAGATTCCCTCTCTCCCTTCAACCTGATATTGTATCAGTTGGATTCCTTCCAACCAATCACATCTCTTATGTTGACTTTTGAGCTTTAAATCTTGCAGAGAAGAATTATACTACACTTTATCATTTTCTCAACTTCTCAGGGTTTGGAAAAACAAATGAGATAGAGTATCAAGAAACGGCAGGCACCAAGAGTCCCGCCCACAAACACTCACAGGCCCAGTCCCAGCTCTCCCCACTCAGTCCTGCCGGTGAACTCACCTCACCTGATTATGCTGTTCCTCTGCATAAACCCTTCAAGCCACCCTTAAGACAAGCCTGACTGACAAGTATAATGAGGGTGAAGTTTTGAAAAAGCATTAACAACTGTCTCTCGGTTTTACATTTCCTAGCAGGTGACTTTCCAAGAACTAGCCCGAGGTAACCATGGTCAGAGTGGAGGTTGCGTAGAAAGTAAAGGGTCCCCGATGATGATCCAACCAGGCATGTTTCTGGCATTCAGAACAAAACTCCAAGGTAAAGATTAAGAGCCAGGTTTCCATTTTACAGGTAATGTGTATAACTCAGGACCATTCTCTCCAATCACCCCATCCTCTCCTTCTCCCACTGAGTCTGAAGCCAGTGCTCCGTGACAGCCTGGAGGGATGAGGGCGGGGGAAGAGGGGTTCAGGGTGGAGGGACACAAGCATACCCAGGGCCAGTTCATACTGATGGATGGCAAAAACCATCACAACATTGTAATTAACTTTCAATTAAAACAAATTAAAAAAAAATAGAACCAGGTTTCTGGTGAAGGATGAGAAGATTTTTAGAATTCCTTTAGCATTCCACCTCGGGCTAATTTTTGGACAACTCAGAGCATGTTTTCTTCCCTGCTGCAAAGATAATACTCTGTCCCCACTGAGGGTAAGGCCACGAGGTCTATTGCTGGCACAGTGGAGGAGAATGTGACACGGCAGAACAAAACACCCATTAGGGACTCAGGGCTAATGTGAGAGGAAAAGACGTAAGATGGGACACATGGCTCCTGACCCTGAGCCCAGAGAGCAAGGTAGGACCAGGGAACAATGAGACGGGTAGTGACAAGTGGGGTGCTAGGAAAAGGGCCCCCAGCAGGCACCGAGCCAAGCACCAACCTGCACAGCGGCCAAGTCAAAGTAAATTCGGCAGTGCGGGCAGAGGGAAGGTCAAATGCTGGTCCCCAGAGCTGCTCTGAGCCCCCACGTGTCACTCAAGACCCTGTGGCCACACCCAAAGAGTGTGTCCAAGGTAAACCAGGAAGCCTAGGCCATGTGTCGGACGGAAGATTCGTGAGAAGGTCAGGGTGACACGAAGTCCGCAAGAGCCAAGGTGAGACTCCTCAGGCAGCCAAGGAGCACATCTGTCTTGNTGTCAAAGGAAGACCAGGAACAAGGCCTGAAAACGCAACTGGTTTGGCAAGGAGAAGGTGAATTCAAGACTATTTCAAGCAGAAATGACAGACCCGCAGACAGACGTGGGTAAACTGAGGAGTAAAAGTGGGACAACGGGGAGAGAGTGCGGCAAACTCCTTTAGAGATGTTGTTTTGAAGGGCTGGTGATAAGTTCCGTTTTCAGATTTTTAGATACCTGGGCACGTTCATAGCTGTGGGGCTAGAGCCAGGAGAGAGGAAAAGTTTGAAAGACGGGAGAAAGAATGAGGATGAGAAAGATCCTAGAAGAGCCTGGAGTAGGTGGATGAAAAGCCCAAGGGGAGGATTAGCCTTGAAGAGAGGAAGCCCCACACTAAGCCAGCTGGTGGTGGTGGTGAAGGGGCCAGTGGGGGCTGGGTAGATAGAGCTCCTATCTGATGCTGACAACTTCCTGAGACACAGATTCTTAAGTACCTTAATAGGTGAGAGTAGTCTTAGTAGGAGACAGGACGGCTGCTGACAGTGGGCTTGGAGGGGGAGGGGGTCGTCCCTCCTTTTCGAAACAATTTACCACCACATCCATTGAAACTAGCTGCTCTGTCTGAAGGCTAAGCAGACCCAAAGGTTTGCAACTGTTAACACTTGGCTTGGGACACAGTCAAATAAGCAAGACCTTGAGGATAAATTCCAAAGTGTGAGCAGGCATTTCCCCGCTCCTTTCTAAACTTGTTACTTTGGAAAGGAATGGCGGAGGGGTGGGGGCAATGGGGGGATAGGGGAAGGGGCTGACACTTCTTTCTCCCTTAGTGGCTCTAACACCAAATCAAAGTAGCACAGCTCCAAAAATATCTGTAATTTAAAGACCAAGCAAACTTCTTAAAATGATAGCAGTACTATTTAATTAGCCCAGTAAAACATGACCGTTATGTTCCTTTCAGCTATGCGGCGAAGAAACTAAGATATTCCAAACCAAGACATAAAAACATTTGTATTTTTTCTTAATCCAAGAACCATTATAAGGCAAAGTCTGCTATCTATGCATACCTGAAGATTCCAAATTTGATACATCTGTAGTAGCTAAAACTTCACTCAGGTTGGCATCTAGGTAGCCAGCATGGGCTAGGAAGGTGTCCACTGTGAAGTCCACGAGGAGCTGCAGTTTGCTCACCACCACTAGGCCAGCATCCCTTTCCCTCTCTCTCCTCTCACTGCATCGCCGTCAATAAACACTTTGCTGAGGGCGGACCATGGTACAGGCACTGTTCTATTAGGTGGTGACACACTAATGAATAAAACCAGGCCTTGCCATTAGGATAACTTAATATTTTATCTATGTATTTTTATATTTAAAAACATAAAAATCCATGTTTTATCTATATATTTTTATGCTATGTTTTATCCATACATTTTTATCTATATTTATCTATATAAAACACATTTATCTATTTATAGTACATATTAAATATATACAATACTTATATATATTTGGGGGCGGGCACCACACTGCAAGGCTTGTAGGATCTTAGTTCCCCAACCAGAGATTGAACTTGGGCCATGGCACTGAAAATGCAGAGTCCTTCCCACAGGACCACCAGGGAATTCCTGATAACTTATGTTATAGAGAAGTCAACTGTAAAAATAAATTACTATCCACATTTCTCGAGGTCTAACTTGCCATCTCCACTCCCAGCTTCAACTAATTCCCCTCAATAAGCCTTCACAGCACCTCATGTTTGCCACAAACATTAGTCTGTAGGTGCTCGTGTGGTCATTTCTTTGTTCTCCCCATACTACACTAGAAACTTAATTAGAAAAAGGGTCCCAAGTCTATTATATGTCCCCACTATATCCCTAGTATCCAGCAAGGTACCTAGAACACAGCAAGCAACCAAACATTAAGTGGATGGATGAATGAATGAACGTGAACTTAGTTCTTCAAGACCAAAGCAATCAAGATAGACTGATAGAAAGGCTTAAAAGTAACGTGTTTATTCTAAGTGGTACACTTTCATCCGGTGATCAAAAAATGAAGGTTTTTTTCACCTTATATGCCACAAGATATTAAAGTCATAGCAAAAAAGGAAGATCTTTTAAAATATACATTCCAGGATTACTTAGGATGATCACTGCTAATTTGATATTAATACATCTCTAACTTATGAATAATTTGTGGTTAACAGTTAACAAATATAAGGGGGAAAAGTGCAGTGACAGATTTTATTTTCTTTGGCTCCAAAATCACTGCGGCCCATGACTGAAGCCATGAGATTAAAAGACTTTTGCTCTTTGGAAAGAAAACCATGACAAACCTATTAAAAAGCAGAGACATCACTTTGCCAACAAAGGTCCGCATAGTCAAAGTTATGGTTTTTCCAATAGTCATGTACGGATGTGACAGTTGGACATAAAGACGACTGAATGCAGAAGAACTGATGCTTTCAAATTCTGGCACAGAAGAAGACCCTTGAGAGGCCCTTGGACTTCAAGGAGATCAAACCAGTCAATCCTAAAGGAAATCAGTCCTGAATATGTACTGATGGAAGGACTGATGCTAAAGCTGAAACTCAAATACTTTGGCCACCTGATGTGAAGAGCCGACTCACTGGAAAAGACCCTAATGATGGGAAAAACTGAAGGCAGGGAGAGAAGGGGGTACCAGAGAACGAGATGGGTGGATAGCGTCACCATCACTCATGACTCAATGGAGGTGAACTGGACAAAACTCCAGGAGACAGTAAAGGACAGAGAGGCCTGGGGTACTGCGGTCCACGGGGTCACAGAGTTGGACACAACTCAGTGGCTGAACAACAACAGTTAACTTTAGAAAAAATACAAATATCAAAGAATCCAAATTCAAATGCTGAACAGATGTTAAAAAATATTCTTTGGACTCATGAGAGTTTATTTCAGTAAAGCACTGTCTCTGATGTTTAAGCCAAAAGAAAGACAAGTAAACCCTTAATGCATCTTATGAGGCTAGATTTTGAACAACATTCTATCAGCACACATAGTATAGATATTTTTCAGTACCACTTTGTGGATGTATTCAGCCATTCTTTTCACATACATGCAGCTCCAAATTCTTGTTTTTAAGATTAACGAGATTTTAATAGCCAAGAGAATGTTCAAGAAAATAGACAAAAACATCTTGAGCTTCCAAAACTGGGAGACTAGAGGCCACTCTGCCTTGACTCCCCTCCTCCAAGGTTCACTGGGGAAGACAAGCTTCTAATTCTGAATTATTTTGTGGAAAGCCAATTTACATTTTGCTGTTGTATAATCACTGTGAGTGAAGTGAAAGTTGCTCAGCTGTGTCTGACTCTTTGCGACCCCATAGACAATACAGTCCATGAAATTCTCTAGGCCAGAGTGGGAAGCCTTTCCCCTCTCCAGGGGATCTTCCCAACTCAGGGATAGAACCCAGGTCTCCCACACTGCAGGCGGATTCTCTACTAGCTGAGTCACAAGGGAAGCCTGTACATTACTTAATTAAACTGGTTCCTATACTTGATATATGCCACTAAATCTCCATTAATTACAGTGGATAAATTTCGTGGCCCTAACAACTCTGAAATCTTGGCAGAGAAACCCTAAAACTGTAACTTAAAGGGCAATCAATTCGTTCCTTTCGGCCAGAGGTCTATTATTTTACAAAATGAATGGCTATTTTTCTTTACTATTCCAGCTGAACTTTCACAGAATCAAAGAAGAAAATTCCTAGAGAAATCTAAGACAGTAAAGTTCAATAATCAGAGCTAATTCACGCAAGTACCAGAAATTCAAAATATTAAATGATATGCTTTGGGACTTCCCTGGCAGTCCAGTGGATAAGACTCTGCTCCCAATGCAGGGAGGCTTTTGTTCAATCCCTGGCTGGGGAAACTAAGATCCCACATGCCACATGGTGCAACCTTAAAAGAAAAAAAAAAAATTACCTGTCTCTTAAAAGAGTTCTTAAAGGTGTCTGAAGTTAAAATTCAAAGACATCCAAGGCTAACTTTATTAGATCACAAATATAGCAATGTTTAATGGGACATCATAAAATATCAGGAAAGCATGGTGATGCTCAAAAACTTGAAACATAAAATTACCGGATGATCCAGCAATTCCACTTCTGCGTGTACCCTCAAAAGAACTGAAGGGACTCTTGGAAGAGATATCTGTTCATGATCACAGAAGTGTTCCTCACAACAGCCAAGAGGTGGAAGTTGTCCAAGTGCCCCCTGGCAGATGAACGGATAAGCAAAATGTACTACAGACGTACAAAGGACTACTATTCAGCCTTAAAAAGAAATGAAATCCCAAAATGCACCACAATAACCATGAACCCAGAACACATTATTTGAAGTGAAATAAGCCAGACACCAAAGGACAAATACGTGACTCCACTTATATAAGATATTTGGAGTAGACAAATTCATGTAGCCAAAAATTGAAATGGTGGTGAATAGAAGCTGGAAGAGAAGAAAATGGAGAGTTAGTGTTTAATGGGTACAGAGCTTCCATTTGGGATAAGAAAGTTTTAGAGATGGACAGAGACAGTGGCTACTGCATAATATATTTTTAAATGGCTACAAAGATTTTATGTTCTATGTAATTTACAATTTTAACAAATGAGGAAGCATCTGAAATTTGAGTCTAAAAAGTGCCAAATAGCTTTTGTACTAGTAAAAAGTCAAAGGAAGCTAACTATTCAAAACACCTTATGACTATATAGTGATTATTTTTAAAATTCTCAGATATTGATTTTATGCTTGGTAATACATTATTAAAATATTTGAATTATACTGTATACTAAGAATTTGAATAGTGAGAAAAATTAAATATTTATGAATATATTGTACAAACCAAGTCTTTCAAACCAAAAAACAAAAAAACCAGTGTGCTCAGCACTGTATTCCAAAGTACTCAACTGCTTAATAGTATATTTTTCCCCCAATATTTTGCCAATACTATATTTTAATATGCTGCTGCTGCTAAGTCGCTTCAGTCATGTCCAACTCTGTGAGACCCCATAGAATATAAGGAAAATATTAAAAATCAAAGTGACTGTTAAAACATGACGACAGAAATAAAATAGCTTTGCTATCAGTCTTATTAGTTCCTAGCAAGTAATCATTAAGTTCTTTTACATTATATATCCCAGGTGAATGTATGTGTGTGTATATACCTATTTGTACATAGGCATATACAAACGTATACGTATAAAACTATGACATTTGTGATAACACAAATAATTAAATGCATTTTTGCTTGTTTTAGGAATTTAGCCTTGGTAGACAGATCCATGGAGAAGCCAATGGCACCCCACTCCAGTAGTCTTGCCTGGAAAATCCCAAGGACGGAGGAGCCTGGTGGGCTGCAGTCCATGGAGTCGCTAAGAGTTGGACACGACTGAGCGACTTCACTTGCACTTTTCACTTTCATGCATTGGAGAAGGAAATGGCAACCCACTCCAGTGTTCCTGCCTGGAGAATCCCAGGGACGGGGGAGCCTGGTGGGCTGCCGTCTATGGGGTCGCACAGAGTCGGGACACGACTGAAGCGACTCAGCAGCAGCAGCAGCAGCAGCAGACAGATTCATATTTAATCTAACACAGCTTTTAGAGATGAAAAAACTGAAAAAGTACAAAGGATACTTGCTAAGGGTATGACTTTACCAGCCACAATCAGAATTTAGAACTTCTAGTCAAGGTGAAATATTGTTAATGCTATATATTTCTTAAAACTCAATTCAGCCTCTAAAATTAAAGGTCCCTGATCCTAGTTATTGTTCACATGTGTAAACACCGAGGAAGCTGTATCTGAATTTTAGCTTAATCCTCTCATTTTAAGAAGCTTTACTCATTGAAATAAGATATCCAAAATACGGCAATTTAAGGAAAACGACGGCAAATTTTAAAGTCATTTTAGGAAGCACCTGCCTCTTTCTTTTAAAAATATAAAATTAAAAATCACTTTTTTTTAATTCAGTGAAACTTTCTCGCTAACTTCAATAGGACTCTGTGCCCAGGTCAACAGTATCATCCTTTTTGCAGGAGAAATGAGAGACACCTGGCTATAATTGTAGTATGTCTTACTACAGTTTGTAAGCCACTGAAATCAATGTAAAATGCCTATACCAAATTATATTTGACCTATTTACATTATCTTCTCATTCATATTCATTACACACCCATACTGACTTGGATGCCATACAGATATAATAAAAGAATAATCCTTCTTGCTATTATTTTATCTTCATTCAGTTGAAAATGTTAATATTTAAAAGAACCAGTAAAATTTAAATAAGCTTCCCTGTTTTATGAAATTGTTAAAACCTGAAATTGCTATACATTTCATTTGCTTTTACAACCAAGAACTAACCCTTACATTCATCCCTGATTTGAATTTGAACTTCATAGATTCTAAAAACTATTAACTATAGTTTCAAAATAGGTTGGACCCATAGAAGCAAGAGAAGTCCACAAATTAGATGAATATAGTTTTATATATCAATAATATTCACCAAAAGAAGGCTGATCAACTATCACATTCTAATGATAAAATTCCTTATATGTCAGATAAAGTGTATTTAAATGTTTCCTATTTCCACATTTGAAAATTATCTGCCAACTGAAACATGTGTGCTGTTGTATGGGAAATAAATCGTCGGTCTATATTTGGTTCAGGATACAGGATGCTTGGGACTGGTGCACGGGGATGATCCAGAGAGTTGATGTGGAGTGGGAGGTGGGGGGAGTGGTTCAAGATTGGGAACTCATGTACACCTGAGATGAAAAAAAAAAATAAAAATTAAAAATTAAAAAGAAAATTATCTGCCAAACGTAATGAAATACGTTGCAGTATTGATCAGTTACCCACTATATGACCAGAACTTTTTCTTTAAAGGAAAACTTTAACCAAAGTAAAAATGTGGTTACTTTTCATTGTCACATGCTGGGAAACTGCACAGTTAAAAGACCACTTTCACTGTATAGCACGCAGTAATTCCCTGTTTGCTGGCTGGTGAGTATAGTGACTCAGATAGAGTGACCTACTACATCCTCTTTAAGCGTTTAAAAGTATTCCTTATACTTGCCTACGTTTTTAGTGAAAGAGGACACGTAAGAGAAAATCCTACATTTCTAGGGATCAAGAACACCCTATAAGATAATTATATGATATGATCACCAATATATTTCGTACAAAATGCACGAAAGCATCTTTTCTGAGCCCTCATTAATGACTTCTGGAAAGATCAGTGTAAGCTTGTTGCTAACTATACTAATCCTTGTCCTTTTACTAGGAACTGGAAAGAATTTACCAATCAGTAAAGTTCTAATTACCACCAGACTTGGCTTATTAACTACTTCAAAATTTTTTACATGTCCTGGCTTTCTCCCCCATATGTTATTAGTTAAGCTGATTTCTAATTTTTCCTGACTACTTTTCTCAGTGAATACACATAATGTACAAAAGCTCAACTCCTTGTAATAGCAAGAGGTAAGAAACTGTCAATGCATGAAGACTGGTATATTATGATTAAATATAGATGTGTCTAGGTAAAGTAAAACCACATGAAGAAAAATTTTATTTTGTTAAATAGACATTGCATCATGTTATCATGCAAAAGAAAATGGCTATATTTTTCTACCTAGTCACTGGTTCCAAACAAGCATCATTTCCCTTTGCTTTGGGGAAAGAGTGGAAAAAGCAATGTTTTACAGAAATAACATTTAGCTGCTCGAATTAAAGGTGTAAGTGCTGTGCAAATAATACCTGCAAGGCTGAGGGCCTCCAGAGACAAGGATCAGCCACCCCCACAACCTTTTACTGAGGAAAAAGGAGATATTCAGCAAGTGTCATCTGATAAACAGACCCTGGCAAAACCAATACACAACTGCTTCAGATAAATCTATTCAACTTGCAGCAGTTAACTCCTGTTTTGCATATCAGTTGCTCAAGGCTAAAAGAAAAAGATACTTTGTAAAAAGGAACCATTACTGACAGTTTCCTCCCCTTTCTCCGCCCACAGATTGTAGTAGGTAGAGCTTGTAGAGTAGAACTAGGGGATGAAAAGAGGGTGGATTTTTTAACTATTCTGTAATTAACAGAGACCTTTAAAATTTCACTAGGGGGATCCAGAAATTATTACCTACTACTCACTGCAAAAAATTTCCTTGCGTCAGAGTCAGAACGCGAACACTCCTAAGCCATCAAAACAAATCGAAGTATTTTTCAAATTCTGAAATGAGGTGAGGACGTTCCGAACTCTAAACCCAGAATGCATCAAGTACAATATTACCATATGGCTGAGATTGTCAAGAAAAATACATCTCTGATGCTACCCACAAACACCTAATCACTAAATTTGCAACATTCAGACAGTCTAACTTAATATCACATGCCAACTGTTCACTTCACTATCTGCATAAAGCTAAGACTTTCACAACTAACGTTAACTGCATCAAAGCAACCCTTTTCAACGCCTCCTGCCAAACAGCAGGGCCATTGGGTAAATAAATCTTTGTTTCTATTCGGTTCAGTCGCTCACTTGTGTCCAACTCTTTGCGACGCCGTGGACTGCAGCATAGTTTCTATTAGGCGGCTGCAATCTCTCATACTGTTTCTGAACTCCTTTGATGGTCTTTGGTGCTAGTGGGAACTGACCACGAGGCACACAGTGAGAAGGGTCACGTGAACAGCTCGTGACTTCCACTGTGAATTAACCCTCCTCAGGATAGTAGGAAACTCAAAGTTGGGATGCACACATCCAAGTACCTAGAAAGCACGCNATGAGATGGCTGGATGGCATCACTGACTCGATGGGCGTGAGTCTGAGTGAACTCCCGGAGTTGATGATGGACAGGGAGGCCTGGCGTGCTGCGATTCATGGGGTCGCAGAGTCGGACACAATTGAGCGACTGAACTGAACTGACCCTGTCCAGTACAGTAGCCACCAGACACATATGCCTGCTGAGCTCTTGAACTTTGGCTAGTGTGATTAAAGAATTGAGTTTTATGTAATTTTAATGTAAATAGCCACCATGTGGCTGGTAGCGGTTTAGTTGCTAAGTCGCATTTGACTCTTACAATCCCATGGTGTGTAGCCTGTCAGGCTCCTCTGTCCATGGGATTTTCCAGGTGAGAATAATAGAGTGGGTTGCCAATTCCTTCTCCAGGGGATCTTTCAACCCAGGTCTTCTGCATTGCAGGCAGATTCTTTACCAGCTGAGCTATGAGGGAAGTCTACTTCCTCATGTGGCTGCCATGTGGCCAGCAGCAACCATAATGGATAGTGCTATTCTATAACAACAAAGGACTACTACATTGCCCCCAACTGTATCATACTCTATTTTGAGAAGTGTTTGATAGACACAGAACATCTGGAAACAATTAATACACTCTTCTGAGCTTGTAAACAGGTAGATATTTTACCTTTGCAGATGGAGCATGTTAAAGTTACTGTGTCACCCTTTATCTACAATGAATGTCACTATGACAGAATTGGTAGCTCTGGGTGAATAGAAAAGGGATTTGTGAGAAACTAACTCTTGGCCCTGCCATTCCCAGGCCTGCCTGACCCAGCCGGAAAGTTAACCATCTTCAGATCACAAATTGCTTCATCAGGATTACCCATGGCCTGGTTCAGACTGGATCCACTTACGATTCTTTCGTTTGCTTGTTTCAGATAATTTCATCATCCTCAGTCGCAAAGTCATGTCCATCTCTTTGCGACCCCATGGACTGTAGTCCACTAGGCTTCTCTGTCCGTGGGCTTTTTCCCAGCAAGAATACTGGAGTGCGTGGCCATTCCCTTCTCCAAGGGATCTTCCAACCCAGGAATCGAGCCTGCGTCTCTTATGTTTCTTACTTTGGCAGGCGGATTCTTTTACCACTGAATCATCTGGGAAGCCCAGGAGCCCACAACTACTACTGCTCACCCCACATTCCAGCGTTTCCCACCAGAATAAGACTCCCTCCACATGATAGTACCCGATGTTTGTGTCCTTACAGTTTTGTCTTAAGCCTGAAATGCCCCAGAATGCACTTCACAAACTGCATGTTTTAAAAACACTCTCCTGGTGCCCATGTGATTTTGAGGTGCTGCAGAAGGCACACTAGAGGCTTATTAAGGCTTATTAAAAGGAAGGTTTTATGGACTGAGACTTTGGGGAGGGCTTTGGGTAATTATTGCCTGGAATGCTGAAAAATAGGTCAGATGTCATCAGGCCAATCCAGATAAACTGTTGAGTTGGGGGAAATTAACCATCCCCTACACCTACGTATTAAGTACTTTGTAGTTATTATTAACCCAATACCATCAAGGCTGTGATGTCATTGTTTTTTATCTCTTTAAAGCTGTCTAAATTTTCTTTGTCATTTGTACCATACACTCAGATTTTTTAATAACTGAAATGAGTTGGTACATTTTCAGATATTAAATTATTTTTATCTAAACTTAATTCTGTACCTGTCCCTCTTTTGCTGGGTATGTGACACACAGATGTCTAATCAACTGCCTTCCACCAATGACTGATTCTGCTGGGTCCCCACACAAAAAGTTTAGGAAGGTCCCCTCTATCTATAGTTCCTTGATTGCTAGCCACAAGCAGTGACACTGGGTAACCTAAGCCAATAGGGAGTGTTTTGCACAGTATCAAATAAACAGCTGAAAATCTGGCCCAGCCAGGACAGGACTAGGGCACTTCCAGGGATCTGGGTAGGAGGGACTAGTTTACAGGTTTTCTAGGTTGCTCCCACCAGGAAAGAATAAACTCCATTTATTTTTGTTTTCCTATCGTTTCGCCTTCCTCTTCAGAAGAGGCAAACTTGAAAGAGAAACAGATAGACACTTTTTGATATACGGGGCAGGGCATCTTGGCTGACAATCCCACGAAACTACCTTCCATAAGAGTAGTAGTGCCCCACTGACCCACGCATGCGCTCACACACGCTAGCGAGGTCCAGTGCTGTTACCAGAAGGAGCAGTGAATTATGAGCAACCACAGTCACAAAAATGCCTGTTACAGTCTCTGTTTTTCAATCAAGCCCTTCCCTTCATAGATTTTCCCATAAGGCACGGGCTCCTTGGGCAGTATTTCCAGCTCCACATTTAGCCCTTTGCTCTCTTCATCATGAGCACACCCCTGCTTTTCCATCCATAGTTGCCTGGTCAAGCATTGTGCCTGACGATTACACTACCCCTTCCTGGAAGCCTCAGAAAGTCTGCCTTGCCCACAGCCCCTCTTTGAGGGCTTCCTTACCCAGCCTCTAATTCCTGGCTCAGCGGAAGGCGCAGGGGCAGGACCCAACAAAACAGCACCTTTCTTCAGGCTTACCAAAAGTCTGTAGATATGCTCTGCCCAACAGAAAAGATCTCTGCTGGGTAGTATTAAACTACAAGTATAAACTGTCCAGTATAAACCATCTAGATTCTCAGTGGGTCCCTTTGACTGTGCAGTGTACAAAGTACAGTGTTTAGGGCAGAAGCAGTAAAGCATACAGAGGAAAGTGAAGGCAGAGAGAAAACAGAAACCACGGGCAGTCAAGAAGGAGAGAAGAGAGGAGACTTGGAATCTCTGAGGCAGGAGCAGAGAGAGATTGAGACCCCAGGGTGTGGAAACGCCCGTGCAGGGCATGAAGGGTGAGGCTCCCTGCTGGGAGGCACTGACTGCTGCCTGCAGCTGTGTCTCCAGCCACCTGTCAGGGTAGCACAGACGTTTCTGCTTTTATCTTATATATCGTTGTAGTAAATTCCTGCACTTTTACACCTAATGAAACCTGTTTCTCTGTTCCTTGAACCCAGAAAGAGCCTCACACCGTGATGACCCCTTTCTTGCTCTCAGCTCTCCTGTTCCTGATCTCTAACAAACAATCCTGCCGATACCACCTTTCAACAGCCACCCTTCACTTCAAGGTCTCTGCAACTCTTTTGAAACTTCTAGAACACCTCCTTTCCACATCTCCAGTAACTCCCACTGTCCATTCCAGAGTCATCTGATGAGCGGCCATAGCATGCCACATTAGTCCAGTTGGTGAAATCACAACGATCGAAGAAAGGGGGCTTGATGGGCCAGCCTGGGGCCTGAACTGGAAACACACATCAGATTCCAGACTCCTGATCTTAGATTTGGAAGAGTCAGCAGAAACCTACCAGCCCAACATCACACCTAAAGCCAAATGGTCTTCAACCACATTGCGAAGAGGAATTTGCCTGTCTGGAGCCCGGGAACTTCCTGAATCACTGCCTCACATGCGTGCTAAGTCACTTCAGTTGTGTCCAACTCTTTGCAACCCTGCGGACTGTAGCCATCAGGGCTCCTGTGTGCAACTCAAACCACTCTCCTGGCTGAATTATTCCTGATAGAAGTTCCTCTTACAGAGGCAAATGCCCACTCCACACAGCTCTCACCAGGTATTCAATGTAAAGATGAACAGAATAAACTGTATTAGCTTTCCACAGGCTGTTATTTTAAAAAGTTAAAGAAGACTAGATTGAGCTGCCTTGATTTCTCTTTCCTGGGCTTACATTTCCAGAGGCTCCAGCCTGTGATCAGGCTCCAGCAGTTGTAGCATTCTGAAACCCAATTTGTACTTTATCTCTTAAAATTTAGCACCCAGGATTAAGCAAATCACGTATGTTTCTATAAAACTAAAAACAGTAATCTTAGTACTATTATATCCACTTTGTGAAACTAAACTGCCTTTTTCCCAACCTCATTATCTTGACCTCTCCACTGCCCTCTGGTGGTGGTGAATTTTTTTCTCAACTGATAGAATTGGGAGAGAAAAGAGATCAGAGAAAGGAGGTAGTGGAAAATCCCATGGATGGAGGAGCCTGGTTGGCTGCAGTCCGTGGGGTCGCTAAGAGTCAGATACGACTGAGCAACTTCACTTTCACTTTTCACTTTCATGCATTGGAGAAAGAAATGGCAACCCACTCCAGTGTTCTTGCCTGGAGAATCCCAGGGACGGGGGAGCCTGGTGGGCTGCCGTCTATGGGGTTGCACAGAGTCAGACATGACTGAAGTGACTTAGCAGTAGCAGCAGTGCAGAAAAAAAGAGTGANCACTTTCATGCATTGGAGAAGGAAATGGCAACCCACTCCAGTGTTCTTGCCTGGAGAATCCCAGGGACGGGGGAGCCTGGTGGGCTGCCGTCTGTGGGGTTGCAGAGTCAGACATGACTGAAGTGACTTAGCAGTAGCAGCAGTGCAGAAAAAAAGATTACATTCATATACAGATTCGTGGCCTCATGAAGTTTATAATCTAATTTTGGAAGCAAAGTATACAATGGAAACTAACCAAAAAAACATAACAATACTTATAACTGATAAAACAAATTCTAAAGAATTTGGGAAGACGAGATTAGTGAGGAGTAGAACAAAGATGTATAGAAGTGGTGGTATATATGCTTAGCTTCAGCTTTAGATCAGAAACAGTAGGAAATGGGAAATGAGTACCTTCAACACAATAAGTTTGAGAGATGCAGCAAGAAACTGAAGATGTGAGAATTTATTGAGGCGAAAGCTTAGGGCTAGAAACAGATTTGTGAATCACACACAAATATCCACGACATTGTAGGATTACCAACAGAAAGAAGATTAGAGTAATGACATCCAAGGACTTATAAGAGCAGATAACCTCTCATTCATCATCGATTAATTCGTGTCATTAGTCAGTAAATACATATTAACCTAGTAACTGACATGACTTTGTGAGTGGATACATGTGCAAGGCACTGTTTAAGGCTGAGAGAGAAAAAGATAACTCTGAAACAGCCTTGCCTTCAGGAATTTAAGAACCTAGGGACACAGATGAGGCAATGTAAGACCTATAAATCAGCAAGTGAATTAAGAGATAGANTGACTTTGTGAGTGGATACATGTGCAAGGCACTGTTTAAGGCTGAGAGAGAAAAAGATAACTCTGAAACAGCCTTGCCTTCAGGAATTTAAGAACCTAGGGACACAGATGAGGCAATGTAAGACCTATAAATCAGCAGGTGAATTAAGAGATAGAAAATAATAAGAACCATAAGAAAACTTCAGATAAAGGAGGAATAAGAGGAAGAAAGTTTCGTTTACAAGCCGGGGCTATTAGTGAATGCTTTAGAGGAAAGATGGCTTTTAGAGTTAAGCCATTAATTCACCTGAAACTACCATAACATCATTAATCAGCTATACCCTGATATGAAATTAAAAGTTTAGAGTTTGAAAAAAAACGTTCAGTCGTTAATGGATAGGATTTGACCATATGGAAATGCTGGAGAAGACTCTTGAGAGTCCCTTGGACTACAAGGAGATCAAATGAGTCAATCCTAAAGGAAATTAACTCTGAATATTCAATGGAAGGACTGATGCTGAAGCTGAAGCTCCAATACTTTGGCCACCTGATGGGAAGAACCAACTCACTGGAAAAGACTCTGATGCTGGGGAAGACTGAAGGCAGGAGGAGAAGGGGATGACAGAGGATGAGATGGTTGGATGGCATCACTGATGCAATAGACATGAGTTTGAGCTAACTCTGGGAGATAGTGAAGGACTGGGAAGCCTGGTGTGCTGCAGTCCATGGGGTTGCAAAGAGTCAGACAAGACTGAGCACTGAATGACAACAAAATTCAGGAATGTATACAACTTTTACATAAGAACTCTTGGAAAAGAGGAGACATAGTGAATGGAATATTTTTAAATGTACTGTCTCAGCTAAACCTAAAAAATAGGAACAAATGGTTTTTAAGCAGATAAGACTGTGAGCAAAATTGGCTAAGAGGGGGTGGGCAACATAAACTGGCGCAGGGTCTACACGTGCAGACCGCAGTGCTGGCTCATGAATCGGACACTGGCTGGATTCTCAGCACTGTCCAGCAATCCTTTGTCCTTCCTTGTTAGAAGTTCTGAGTGGAAACTGAAGGGGCAGGTAGTGGAAAGGCTCAAATGGAGGTGACAGGTAAACTCTGGTTGAGCTCAGAGGTGAGCTCTGAACCAGAGAGCTACATCTGTGACCTTCTGTGTCAAGGGCACGTGAGTCTTCAGCTTTGCGGAAGATGGCTTAGGGACAAAGAACAGAGTGAGAAGATAAGGGGCCAGGACTGAGCTTCTTTTCCTGCTCTTCACTGCACTTTCTTTTCTCCTAAAAACCCTTCCCTGCCAGCTCCCCAGGACACCCTCAGCAGATGACTGTGCTGTCCACTTTACCAAGACAGCTTCCCTGGTGGCTCAGTGGTAAAGAATCCACCTGCCAATGCAGGAGACCCATGTTCAACCCCCTGGGTCAAGAAGAGCCCCTGGAGAAGGAAATGGCAACCCACTCCAGTATTCTTGCCTGGAGAATCCCATGGACAGAGGAGCCTGGTGGGCTACAGTCCACGGGGTTGCAAAGAGTTGGACACAACTGAGTGACTAACATGTTTACTTGCACTCTTACCAAGGACACAAAACCAGTAGTTGAGAACCGCCCAAACTTCTTACCAACAAACCAACATGCTTACCTGCAGTCACGCCCTTCTTATGTTTCCTCCTGTCAAAGGTCAGAACCCCGCTCAGTGTTGCCGAGCCCCTGTCCTCAGCAACCTTGTCCATCAACCCTCTCCTAGATCTTCCAGCTCTCGAGATGAACCCACTCCACAAGGGTTCTCTAAGCGCTGCCATCTTTTAAAAAACCCTCCTCCAGAGAGTGGTACCCTGTCTCCCTCCTCCTTCAGCGTTGTTGTTGTTCAGTCACTCAGTCGTGTCCGACTCTTTGCAACCCCATGAACGGCAGCACACCAAGCTTCCCTGTCCTTCACTATCTCACGGAGCTTGCTCAAACTCATGTCCATTGAGTCAGTGATGCCATCCAAATATCTCATCTTCTGTCATCCCCTTCTCCTCCTGCATCAGGAATCTCTCCCAGCCTCAGGGTCTTCTCCAATGAGTCGGCTTTTCCCATCAGGTAGCCAAAGGATTGGAGCTTCAGCTTCAGATCAGTAATACCTTTGGAGTTAAACTGCTTTGAAACTCAGTCTCCACCGGCTCTCACCGTCTCCTCTGGACTCTATCATCTCTCTGTAGCAGCTTCTGCTCCCGCTGCTCCACTGAAGCTGCTCCTGCTGGGAACCCCAAAGGCTTCCCTGTTGCAAAAGCCAATGAGTCTGTTAAGTGTCCTAACTTTAACTGACCCTTGGCCGCGTCGGACACCAGTGACCACTTCCCACCTCCTGGGAATGCTCTTCCCTCACTTTCTCTGAGCTCCTTCCCCACAGTGTCGCAGGTTCTTCCTTAAACTCCCCTTCTCCTCACACTCTCCGTAGAAGAGCTCCATGTCCCCATGGCTTCCTAACCCTCTGTCTGCTCCTGTCTCACCAATCTGTAACACGGGTCCCAAAACCACTGCTGAACTTCTGACCATACACCGACGCATCCAACTCAGCACAACTAAAAGTGCAGCTCCTCTCCCGCTTCCCTCCTGTTCTCATTCTCAGTCACAAGCGCTCTGGTCTCTCTTCCTTATTCTCCCCATCCTACCTGTTCTCCCACACTCAGCCCTAATCTGTTCTTCACTCTGTGGTAAGAGGCTGTTTCCAAAATTTCAATCACATCAAGTAATGCTCTTGCTTAGGACACTCCTCTGCCTTTTCCTTGCTTCCTGCAATGTCACCATTCAGCTCTTGTCTTTATATCTGTGGTAGTCTGCACTTCAAATCAAATTGCCAACATCCATTGGATCATAGAAAAAGCTAGATAATTCCAGAAAAACATATACTTCTGCTTCACTGACTATGCTAAAGCCTTTGACTACGTTGATCACAACAAACTGGAAAATTCTTCAAGAGATGGAAATAGCAGACCACCTTCCTTACCTGCCTTCTGCAAAACGTGTATGCAGGTCAGGCATCTACGGTTAGAGCTGGACATGGAACAGTGGTTCAAAATTGGGAAAAGAGGACCTCAAAGGTGTATATTGTTATCCTGCTTATTTAATTATATGCAGAGTACATCATGCAAAATGCCGGGCTGGATGAAGCACGGGCTGGATGAAGCACAAGCTGGAATCAAGATTGTGGGGAGAAATATCAGTAACATCAGATATGCAGATGACACCACCCTAACGGCAGAAGGCGAAGAGGAACTAGAGTCTCTTGATGAAAGTGAAAGAAGAGAGTGAAAAANCTTATTTAATTATATGCAGAGTACATCATGCAAAATGCCGGGCTGGATGAAGCACGGGCTGGATGAAGCACAAGCTGGAATCAAGATTGTGGGGAGAAATATCAGTAACATCAGATATGCAGATGACACCACCCTAACGGCAGAAGGCGAAGAGGAACTAGAGTCTCTTGATGAAAGTGAAAGAAGAGAGTGAAAAAGCTGGCTTAAAACTCAACACTCAAAAAATGAAGGTCATGGCATCTGGCCCCATCACTTCGTGGCAAATAGACGGGGAAACGATGGAGACAGTGACAGACTTTATTTTCTTGGGCTCCAAAATCACTGTGGATGGTGACTGCAGCCATGAAATTAAAAGACTCTTGCTCCTTGGAAGAAAAGTTATGACAAACCTAGACAGAGTATTAAAAAGCAGAGACATTATCTTGCCTACAAAGGTCCTTATTATCAAAACTATGGTTTTTCCAGTAATCATGTATGATGTGAGAGCTGGACAATAAAAAAGGCTGAGTGCTGATGCCTTCACATTGTGATGCTGGAGAAGACTATTGAAAGTCCTTTGGACAGCAAGGAGATCAAGCCAGTTAATCTTGAAGGAAATCAGTCCCGAATATTCATTGGAAGGACTGTTGCTGAAGCTGAAGCTCCAATACTTGATTCGAGGAACGAACTCATTGGAAAAGACCCTGATGCTGGACAAGATCAAAGGCAGGAGGAGAAGGAGACAGCAGAGAATGAGATGGTTGGATGGCTTCACCAACTCAATGGACATGAATTTAAGCAAACTCCAAGTGATGGTGAAGAACAGGGAATCCTGGCATGCTGCAGTCCATGGGGTCACAAAGCACTGGACACGACTGAGTGACTGAACAATTCTACACTTCAGCAATTGTGAACAACTTTCANTCATGGTAATTACCTCCTGTTACTTTCATTCTCCTATTGGCTAGAACGTTTACAAACTCAATTTCGTGAACTGAAAAAAGACGTGAGTAGTGAATTTAGGCAATTAATCATGTTAGTGAGAATTAAGGTTTTTGTGGAATAATGTGGATAATTATTCAGGTAGTCAATTTTTATTTTGGCTGTGAAGGTAATTCAGTATTCTTAGAAAATAATAAGTTCTGAAGTTTCCTTGTGAGGCAAATATGACTGCCTTAGTTACCACACAATTCACCCTTGAAGGATTGTGCTCTTCAAGTGCCTTTTTCACTAAGAAAAGATGATGTTAGCCTAGTATATATAAGCAAGGTTTCTGGTGTTCTCCAGAAACATTCTAAGAGATCTGACACATCATGTTTCACATGCAAGTGCAATGACTAACTGGCCTGCAATAGGTTTTCAACCAGGTTTCTGGACTTAACTGAAAACCTATACCTCTTAAATACGATACCTGTTTATTAATGTTCATTAGAAAATAACACGTTTATTAAATACACTGGAAAATACAAGAAAGTTGAAAATTTCCTCGTATGCTCGTAACTTCGTCTTTTTCAGCTATGCATATTTTTAAAAGGTGTAATTACACTAGAGTGTCTACTGTGACATAATAGACTATGTGTTAACTACTCTGGCTAGACCGGTTGTGCGAGTCCATAGAGATGGACTCTATGAAAAGTGTGTGATGGGGCGATGAAGTGAAGGAAAACTTGTAAAATATCTCTTTAAGCATACCTTCCTCATATCCATCTTAGATGCTTACACCTGTATAGCATTTAAAGATCATCCTTAGAAGGCAATGGCACCCCACTCTAGTACTCTTGCCTGGAAAATCCCATGGACGGAGGAGCCTGGTGGCCTGCCGTCTGTGGGGTCGCACAGAGNGGCCACCTCACGTGAAGAGTTGACTCATTGGAAAAGACTCTGATGCTGGGAGGGATTGGGGGCAGGAGGAAAAGGGGACGACCGAGGATGAGATGTCTGGATGGCATCACTGACTCGATGGGCGTGAGTCTGAGTGAACTCCGGGAGTTGGTGATGGACTGGGAGGCCTTGTGTGCTGTGATTCATGGGGTTGCAAAGAGTTGGACACGACTGAGCGACTGAACTGAACTGATTCAAACCATCAGTGTAGGTTGAAATAGGTTTATGGAGAACTGTTGAGAGGCCTCTTTCCTCACGCCTGATGTGACAGTGATCTGTTACAGTCAGATGTATGTAATTCCAGGTTAGGTTTTTTTTCCCATTCAAATAAACTCATTCCTCTTCCTGTTATCACAGCTGTCAACCCCTTTTGTCACATTGCTTATATAACCTGTTAATGATCATTTCCACAACATCTATCTGTATGCACTCATTTTGGTACCAAGAGAGAACTTTCGCCCTTTACAGTCTGAGTATGACTCTTCCTCCTTCCATGTATTTAGCTTGGACAGTTTATGTTTCTTCAGTTCAGTTCAGTTGCTCAGTCATGTCCAACTCTTTGCGTCCCCATGAATCGCAGCACGCCTGGCCTCCCTGTCCATCACTAACTCCTGGAGTTCACCCAAACTCATGTGCATCAAGTTGGTGATGCCATCCAGCCATCTCATCCTGTCGTCCCCTTCTCCTCCTGCCCCCAATCCCTCCCAGCATCAGGGTCTTTTCCAATGAGTCAACTCTTTGCATCAGGTGGCCAAAGTATTGGAGTTTCAGCCTCAGCATCAATCCTTTCAATGAACACCCAGGACTGGTCTTCTTTAGGATGGACTGATTGGATCTCCTTGCAGTCCAAGGTGTTTCTTAATCTTAAGCAAAAAGTTCTAAGCACCTCCTTCCAATCATACTGGGTTCTGAAGTCCACTCTACATAGAAATTCTGGTGCAGGCAGTCATCATATTTCTCCTCTTTGTGCAAGTTCTGAGGGATCTGGCCACATGCCTCCACATCACCTGAAGACTTCTGCAGTTATTATCCTAATACCATGTAGCTGTCCATCTATTGTTAAACAGATGCCTCCTCTTCCTTCACTCCATTCACTGGTCTGTTTGTACATCTTCCCTGGTGGCTCAGATTGTAAAGAATCTGCCTTCATTACAGGAAACCTGGGTTATATCCCTGGGTCAGGAAAATCCCCTGGAGGAGGAAATGGCAACCCACTCCAGTATTCTTGCTTAGAGAATTCCAGGGATGGGCTACAGTCCATGGTTCTCAAAGAGCTGGACATGACTGAGGGAGTAACACTTTCACTTTGTATGTCTTAACACCCCAGTTTCTATGGTGTAAAATAGCAGTTTTCACATTCCCCCCCCCCCCCCACCCTCTGCTAAATCCATAGAATTTTTTCATCAAAGAAAGCTTCAGTAAAAAAGTTGAGGCCGGTCTGGGTAAAACAGCAGGAAGTAACATCAGAGAGGTAGCCAGGAACACATCTTGTGTGTTAGGGTGTTTCAGTATTACCATGAAAGCTATGTGGAGCAAATAAAGGATTTCCAGGGAAGAAAGATACATCAGACATGTGCATTTTGAAGGATTCCTCTGGCTGATGTGAGGTGGGTAACTTAAAGAAGGTCCAGATGGAATTAGAAAAACTAGAATATAAGGAAGGTAAGCAATATTAAGGAATCAGAATCATCAGAACTTGTTGTCTGTGTATGAAGACAATGAAAATTGTAGAGTATGTTTCCCAGGTTTCAGGCTTGGCCAATTATTGATTCTCAGTTGTGTCCAACTCTTAATGACCCCATGAACTGTAGCCTGCCAGGTTCCTCTGTCCATGGGATTTTCCAGGCAAGAATACTGGAGCGAGTTGCTATTTCCTTCTCCAGGGGATCTTCCCAACCCAGGGATTGAAACCGGGTCTCCTGCATTGTAGACAGACTCCTTACTGGCTGAGCCATGAGGGAAGTGTGATGCAGGGATCAGGGATTGCCAATGGGGCAGGTAGGCAGAGGAGTAGGTTTAGGGAGAAAGACACTGAGTTGTTTTGAACATACTGAGTTTGAGGAAGATGTTCAGTAACCAGCCATTTAGGTAAATGGATGGGGAAATCAGCAGGATCTGGTGTAGAGACCCTGCATCTTTCCAAATCTGTTATTTGCTCTCCATTCTCAGCAACTGCTTAACTGCTTAAAGTTCCTAAGTAAAGCCTTTTCAACTAAATTGCCTATAAAGTCTTGCTTTCTGCAAATCTAGGTTGTCTGCCACACTTATTACTTCAGTAATTGTTTCCCTCCTCTTTTTCCAAAGTGCTCTTTGAATAAAAGCTTACAGAGGCCCTATTCACAATATGAAATAGACAGCCACAATCTCAATTTGCAACATCTTAATCTCATGTCCCTTAAAATACATTTTTAGGTGGGAATAGTTATAATAAGCTGTTCCAATCATGTCAGTATTCATAAGGACATACTTTAACTTCATCTGGGTGTAGATCCAAAAGGGAACATTTGTAGTGTGATGGGATATTGCATAAGTAGTTAATGCCTTGAAAATGAATCATTTCATAAAGTGGTGCTGTAAATATTTTTGTTTTATGCACTTTGGCAGAAAGAGTAACTTCAATTTAGAATCTGAGCTCAAAAGATTTAAAGACTCTAGCTATGAAGAAGTAGGAATCCATAGAAAATCATGGAGGCAATCTCCAGAATGTAAAATAGACTGGGTTGATGTATGTGGCAAGAAAAGAGGTGCTATGTATGAGAAACTAGATATACTAATACTATGCTTTGTTTAGAAGGTTAAATTGTGCTGCGCATTATTTTCTATTACATTTTAATGCAATGGTTTTAAAATCTGGGTTGAATGTCTTTGCAGGTACACTGGGAAGGACGTTGCTATGTAGTTGGGACTTCTGGCCCAACACCACTATTTCAGGCAGAACAACCTAATCTGTTTTACATAAGCTTTCACTGAAGAAAGGATTCTATGGGGTGTTTTTCTTTTTTTCTTTTTTAAGGGTGACAGTTACTGTTTTTTGCAACAAGTTGTAAGATGTTAAGAAGAGATCAGTAGAGTTCAGAGTGAAGGAAGAAAAACAGCTGTTTAAGAATAGATGGTCATCTAGGTAGTATTAGGATGGTAACTGCAGAAAGCTTTAGGGGACCTGGAAATGCAGTGGCGAAACCTCACAGTGCCTGTGTGCATGCTACATTGTTTCAGTTGTGTCCAACTCTTTGCCATCCTATGGATGACAGCCTGCCAGTTTCCTCTATCCATGGGAGTCTCCAGGCAAGAATACTGGAGTGGGTTCCTTGCCCTCTTCCAGGGGATCTTCCTGATCCAAGGGTCATCTATGTTTCCTGCATTGGCAGGTGGGTTTTTTGCCACTAGCACCACCTGGGAAGCCCAAACCTCAGGGAACTTTCAGGCAAATCCTCACCAAGAAGAAAAATACCGTGATGGACTGGTCGCACATGAACTCTGGGGCCCTACTTGATTGGAAGGAGGAGTTTAAAACTGCTACTATTGAAGATGAAGGAAAACATACTATCCAAACCAAATTGGAGGAAGCAGGTGTGACTGACACGAAAGAGGGCTAAGTCCTTCAAGCCTTCTCTTGGAACCAAAATGAGTGCACATGAGCAAATTTATGGAGACAATCATAAAGGGATTGTGCAAGTCACATGACAAAAAGAGGTTGACAGCTGTGATGTCAGAGGCAATGAAATGCATGACGTTCCCTAAATGGGCCAAGATTTTTCTGCTAATTTTTTTTTCTCCATTGGTAACAATTTCCTTCCTTTTTCAATTAGCTAATCTCTACCTCTTCTTCTGTAACTCCAAGCATCTTCTGGAAGGAGAAGCCCAATAAAATTAGAATAGATGGCCCTTCCTTTAAAAAAAAAAATCTTAAAATTTCTATTCACTCATAGTCGATTAACAATGTGATCGTTTCAAGAGAACAGCAAAGGCATTCAGTAGAGGCCCTTCCTTGTGCTATTGCTGCTGCTGCTAAGTTGCTTCAGTCGTGTTCTACTCTGTGCGACCCCATAGATGGCAGCCCACGAAGCTCTGCCGTCCCCGGGATTCTCCAAGCAAGAACACTGGAGTGGGGTGCCACTGCCTTCTCTGCCTTGTGCTACTAACAGGACGTTAATTCCCACCCATTTAAATACTAATTTACTTTTGTTCTCCCTCATTTTAGCTTCTTAAAAGCAAAGCACAACATCTAAATCTGCATTTCCAGAGTTTAGCACAGTAAGAACCTAATAAATGTCTGTTGAATTAATAAATCCACAAGACTTATACTAAGATCCCTTCAAAGTTAATTCGGGTGGAATTCTTTGTGTAATTCTCCTGATTCAGGTAAGTGTTTTAAAGGGGGAATAAAACACGCCCGTGATTAGGGAAGACAAGAGAGGAAAGATGCAATATTTTGAGTTTGTGTGTGTGCTTCTGTGAAGAAAGGAAAGCAAAAGGGGATGAACTGTGTTTCGAATAAGACATTAAGGAACTTGATTAAGGTGTCTCATGTAAAATGACAGATGTTAGCCACAACCAGTATACTGGAATGCATGGATTGGGGACAGGGGAGAAACGACAGAAACAGATTCAAATTTTTGGACAGTGAAACAACGACTTTTATGTTGACTGGTAAAACCTAGTGTCTTGAGCGAAAGCTCTCCCGGAAAAATAGTTCAAGGACACCCAAGAAAATTATCTTAAGACAACAGCGAGTGCTAAGTTTTTCAGCAGGTTTTCAAAAGTGCCTTCTGCCCTCTCCTGCTCTATAGTTTTGGGGAAATTAAACTTACCCTTGCTCAAATCACAAAAACATCTTAAAAAACACGTAAAACAAAACACAACCACCCTGCTTAAAATGCAAAGATGAGTCTTGGGCTGTGGACTGCGGTGAGTCCCTTCCTGGGACGCTGGGGTGAACCCGACTCCCCAGTCTCCGGGTGGGTTCGATGGCACCGACGGCGCCGTGGACGAGCAGACGCTCCCAGCCCCGGCGAGTTTCAGGAGCAAATTCCAAGTGGATTCCTGCAGCTGCTTGGTAGGGACTGCGTCCAGAGGCCCGGCGGAAGAGGTGGGGAGAGGCTGGCGCGACGAGGCCCTAGCGCCGGCAGCCCCCTGCCCAACCTGGCCCGCAACCCGGAAGCAGAGGCGAGCCGCGCGGCGTGGCGGGGTTGCGGTTCCGGGTCGGGTCTCGCTGCAGCCCGCTCTCCGCTCACTGCCGCAGCGCCCCGCCCCCGCACTCCGGACCTGGGCAGGCGGTGGCCGCCCGGCAGCTCCCGGGGCCACATGGCTGAGGGGGACGCAGGCAGCGACCAGAGGCAGGTGAGGCCCCGGCGGGGCGCCGACTTCCAGGCTCGGCTCGGCCTCGTCTCGCCGACCCGGCCCTCCTCGGCCGAGAGGGCTTCTGCCCGGGGCCACCCCCCGTTTCGCCCGCACCGCCAGGGGCTGAGGCTGCGCCATTCGCTCAGCCGCGTCCCATTTTCCAGGCGCTCGATCTCAGCCCATCTATCGCGCTGGCGGCTCCCGGGCGTCGGCGCGCTGGGCCTGCGTTGCACTGTGCCATCGTCAACCATCAGCACGCGACTCAGCAGCGCCGGTCTGGAGGCAGAAACCAGGGTTTTGCTTCCCAGCCTGTCTCTGCCGGGTGACCTTGGAGTGGCCACTTAAGGCCCCAGTTTCTGCGTTTGCAAAAGGGGCACTTATAACACGGACCCCGGAGTCCCCTGAGGACCCGTGGATCTAATGCTCTTGGGCTTGAGCTTACCCCCAGCGCGTGGCTCACGTGGGCGCTATTGAAGCTTTTCCTAATGGGCCTTAAGGACAAAATGAGATCATACAAAGTTGGAAGTATACGTTGCTCCCCATTTTTACCTTTAGATCCCGCTTTATTCTTAACCTGAAACCAAAAGTAATTCCTGAAACGTTTCAAGGGTTTGATTACCAAAAACCCCAACAATCGCCCAGTCTCGTGGCCAAATTCAAAACAAAGCAAAACAGGAGATAAGCAGTAGTAATATAAGGACAAACATAATAGGTAGCAGTGGTCCAGGGGTTAGGAGGCGGGTGGGACGGGTTACCTGTTAAAAACAGAAGATGGAGCAGAGAAGATACGTCTATCCTTTCACTTGTGAATCTCGTACAGAATATAGGAGTGCATATATTTTTTGGCTCAGTAGTGGTCAAAAGCACTACTGAGATGTAGTAGCAAGGCTGGGGCCCCTCATTGCTATAGAGTCTCGTACCCAGGAAGTAGGACATTTTGACCCTCTGCTGAGAATGTTTGGTGGTGTTCCTTTAGGGCTCCTTCACCCAAGATGGTTATGTTAAAAGCAAATACCTTATAAAGCAATAAGGAAGACTCAGGTTTTTTAGGATAGTCAAAAAATTTTGGCTTTTTTCATTCATNAGGAAGTAGGACATTTTGACCCTCTGCTGAGAATGTTTGGTGGTGTTCCTTTAGGGCTCCTTCACCCAAGATGGTTATGTTAAAAGCAAATACCTTATAAAGCAATAAGGAAGACTCAGGTTTTTTAGGATAGTCAAAAAATTTTGGCTTTTTTCATTCATCAACCTCTTTCAGAATGAGGAAATTGAAGCAATGGCTGCTATATATGGCGAGGAATGGTGTGTCATTGATGACTGCGCCAAAATATTTTGTATTCGAATTAGCGACGATATAGATGACCCCAAGTGGACACTTTGCTTACAGGTATTTTTCTTCTTCATCTATAGCCGTTTTCCAGTTATAGTATTGACTTTGTCTTTTTGAATACTGTTGTATTCCTCTAATTATTCTTGTGTGACTTGTTCTGATTTGTCATTTCGTTGCTGACTTTTGTTAACGATTGATGTATGTATGGGTATTGATGTATGTATTGATGAAATGTATGGGTAGGTAGATCACTCTCCAGTAATGCTTTCATTGATAATATCAGTCTTTCCTATGCCAGTTACTTAAGTGTTCTTCATGTACCTTTGGCAGATTCGTGTTTCACTTCCTTTCATTATCTTTTCCGTTTAATAGAAGAGGGTATAAACCTGGCAAGATGGCTAACATTTTCCGAGAAAGAATAGATTAATAATTTAGATGGTTCATAGAGTAGATAACTCATTTTTTTGTTAGTTGGGAATCAGTTGTGGTTAGGATACGTACCTGAAACAATCAGTTACGGATTTGTGTTTAATGCTTGTTCTTTGGTGACTGTCTACTTCCAACATCAGTTCAGTTCAGTTCAGTCGCTCAGTCGTGTCCGACTCTTTGTGACCCCATGAATCGCAGCACGCCAGGCCTCCCTGTCCATCACCAACTACCGGAGTTCACTCAGACTCATCCATCGAGTCAGTGATGCCATCCAGACATCTCATCCTCGGTTGTCCTCTTCTCCTCCTGCCCCTAATCCCTCCCAGCATCAGAGTCTTTTCCAATGAGTCAACTCTTCACATGAGGTGGCCAAAGTACTGGAGCTTCAGCTTTAGCATCATTCCTTCCAAAGAAATCCCAGGGCTGATCTCCTTCAGAATGGACTGGTTGGATCTCCTTGCAGTCCAAGGGACTCTCAAGAATCTTCTCCAACACCACAGTTCAAAAGCATCAATTCTTCGGTGCTCAGCTTTCTTCGCAGTCCAACTCTCACATCCATACATGATCACTGGAAAAACCATAGCCTTGACTAGACGGACCTTTGTTGGCAAAGTAATGTCTCTGCTTTTCAATATACTATCTAGGTTGGTGATAACTTTTCTTCCAAAGAGCAAGCATCTTTTAATTTCATGGCTGCAGTCACCATCTGCAGTGATTTTGGAGCCCCCCAAAATAAAGTCTGACACTCTGTCCACTGTTTCCCCATCTATTTCCCATCAAGTGATGGGACCAGATGCCATGATCTCAGTATTCTGAATGTTGAGCTTTAAGCCAGCTTTTTCACTCTCCTCTTTCACTTTCATCAAGAGGCTTCTTAGTTCCTCTTCACTTTCTGCCATAAGGATGGTGTCATCTGCATATCTGAGGTTATTGATACTTCCAACATAAAAGATGCCAAATTGAGTTTTTATCAGTATTCATTTTTATAGTAATACTGATTTCAAAAGAAACATGCATGGTTTTCTAATAAGTGTTAGCTATTCAATAGTATGACATGTTATAATGCCACCCTTGTCATCCGGGGTTGGGGTATAATGCCTCTCTTTCAGTTTCCCTTTTGTCTTTGTCCACCCTACTTTTTCTAATTTTAATTGCTTTTATACTTTCTCGGCAAATAATTTCCTTTAAAAATTGGCATCATCTTTAACATATTTACCCTAAAGAAGGGAATAGCAGACCACTCCAGTATTCTTGCCTGGAGGATTCCATGGGCAGAGGAGCCTGGTGAGCTACAGTCCATAGCGTCGCAAAGAGTCGAACAGGACTGAGCAACTAACTCTGACAACATATTTAAGGTGGAAGCATAAATATGAGGAGGGAATTCGCTTCTGAAATTTGATAAAACAATGGTTTTGTGTCTTAGTTTGACAAGTTAGAAATCTGTCTGGTGACTGTCTTTATGAATGTTGTTGTTTTTGAACCACGATAAAGTATAAGCAGGTTTGTTTTTAAAATGCTTTGTAGGTGATGCTACCAAATGAATACCCAGGTACAGCTCCACCTATTTATCAACTGAAGTAAGCTGTATTTCTACATTTATATTTTTATAAAAAGTTTTACTTTGCAAAGATTGTTTGTACTGTACCTTGTGTTTATATAGACTACCTTGTCAAAATGTATATAGAAATTAAAAACATGTCGGACTTAATGTAGAGTATTTACATTTAAAAATTAAATTATGTAAAAACACACTGACGTTTGCCACTTAGTATAAAAGAATCAAAGGATTCATAGGGGATAAAATAGCTACAGAATTACGGGATTCATAGGGGATAAAATAGCTCCAGAATGTCCTTAGAGATGGGGGAGGAAATCTTCCTTGTTAGACAATCTAGTAATCTGGAAACCTCGGTCTGTAGAGTCACTCCTAACCGGTAAAGTTTGCTATCACTCATGGTTCTGTAATGTTTCATTTTTATTCATTGAAAATGAAAGATATGACTATAGAAAGCTTATAAACATAAGTGCTCTTTTCAGAAAAAGTTGATTTACAGTCGTGTGGCAATTGACTTATTTGTTAGAGTTGTTCTTTAGGACATCAGTTAGAAAAAGTTGGAAAATCTGGTGTGTGACAAATACTGTGAATTTGGAAATATAGGTTCTGGAACATATTCTGCCACTTAGGTAAACTTAGGCAGCTTTTATAATATCTTATGCACGCTCCCATTTCTTAAACTATATTTTAATTGAATAATGTGTTGGTGTCATCATGGTTTCCTGAGAGGACTAAATGAGTTAATGCAAATGAAAGCATTTTGGAACTGTATAGATTTTATAATATAAAATAATATTTTGATCAAAGTAGAACAATTTTAAAACTTAAAATCCATTTGTGATTAATCAGTATTTTTTCTTTGTGATATAAACACAGTTTTTGAGTAATCATCTTTATTTTGTTTCATTTAATCTTAGTGCTCCTTGGCTTAAAGGGCAAGAACGGGCAGATTTATCGAATAGCCTTGAGGAAATATACATGTAAGTAATGGATGATAAAACAATGCTATTAGTGACTTTGTTATGGGCTTTGTTGGAACTGTGATATATTAGGCCCTTCTGTAAACTTTATGTTAATCTGTTTTTCCATTAACAAAAAGAATACAGTTGAAGAATCCTTGAAAGATTAGTTATGTAGTTTTATATATACATTTGATATAAATTCTATATAGAAACAAAAATAAAAGTATTATTTAGAACTAGTAGCTATAAAATCACTTAGCTAGCTGTGAAAGTAAATTCAGAGACACTGTTCTTATTTTGTTATTTTCATAGGCTATGTTGAATGAAACTGGTAACAGCAGAATCCTAAGCATAATTATTCTTTAAACTACCATGTACTGTTAATGGTAATGTTCTTATATTAGGCCATAGGACTGAGAGTCTATTGATAGTATACTGTATTTTTCACTCATTCATTCAGCAGATACTACATAGCAGGTATTATACTAGATCCTGGATATATATAATTAGTAAAAACAGAAATGGTCCCAGTTTTCATAGCATTTAGAATTTACTGGTAGGGGAGATATTACTGATAACTCTGTAAAAATGAATGTCAAACTGCAACTGTGATAAGTTCTATGAAAGAAGGATATTAATGTGTAGTACTGAGTTTGAAATAAGACCTGACCTAGTAGGAGGTGAGGGATGGCTTGTTTGACTTAAGAGCTGAGTTACTTAAATGGAAAGAACTCCAGTGAAAGGCCAGTATGTGCAGAGGCTCTGTGTCAAGGAGTTTGGAACATATGAAGACACAAAATAATGGTGGTATAAGGAGGGTATGTTGGGGGAAAAGGGAGCATGGTGAGAAAGGAACCTGGCGAGGTGAGCAGGGGAATTACAGAGAGTTCTGTAGGCCATGTGGAGTGTCCTTCTGTGTCCTAAGACCTATGGGAAGCTAGGAAGAGCCGAGAAGTACTGTGATGCTCTGGTGAGGTTTTCATTTTGAAAACCCCGTTCTGTGTCCTGGTGGAGAACTGACTGGAAAGGAGCAACTAGATTTGGGATATCAATTAGGAGGCTCGTGCAATAGTCCAGAGAAGATGTTTCTGTGATTCGGGTGAATTGTATTGAGAAATATTAATTTAGTACAACCAATAATGTTCTGAAATATCAGCTTTACTGTAATCCAGGAACTGATAAGGATTGTCTTACATGTTCTAGGTGGCTTCCCCATCTGGCACAGTGAGAAAATCTACTTTGTGTCTATACCAGGGTTCTTTTCCTCACAGAATATTAAATTTAAAAATGCTAAGTCTTCATGGAATTGATTCTGTGTCAGTTCTGTGTTGGTTCCTACCAAGAGGAAGTGTGGTCTTCCTTGAGGCCATTTGACTCAAGAAGTAACCTAGAACTGGAGATATCAATGGGAGATGCTCCCATTTAGTGATTCCATCATCCTCAGAATATACATATTACATGTTTTCTCAATGAAATGTTTTCTGTCCATGATCTTACTGGCCATTCCAACTTTTGTGCCCCCAACAAACTTCTTTCTGTAATCTTTTATTTATGCCTATTTACCAGTGTACCCTGTAAAGTAGAATAAGATAAATAACACTGCATATTTGCTCACCAAGGATGTCGTAATTGTACATCTTATGGTCATTTTTCAGTTCTTATCTTGTTTGGCCTCTGTAACTTTTGATGGTGTTGAACATTTCCTCTTCTTGGAAAATCTTCCCACACTTCCTTCTGTCCTGTTAGTCATATTCGTCAGTGAGATTTTTCTCCTGTTTTGCACAGGGTCATGCACTCTGAAATGGCTTCCCATCTGCCTTTTTTCTACCCCAAAGTTCCCCCTTTATTAAGAGATACCCTCCTATAGGGCACAACTTGCTGTTCTCCTTAGCTAGTTCTCTTGAGCTATTAGAGAATTGGGAAGGATCATAAATAACAAAGCAGTTTGTTCTGAAGAGAGGATATGGTTCATCCCATCTTGTTTATTAAAAGCACTTGAAAATAACCCCAGTCCAATAGTATTCTTTTCACGCATGTAGTCTAGGTAGAAATGTAGGTTCTGTTTTTAAAAGCTTTGTGTGACAACTTTTAATGGGATTTCCATAAAACCCCAGCAGGAGGCAACAAGTGAAATGCTATTGGTCATTGAACAGTAAACATTTTAAATGTATAAATATAGTTCTTAATGTTTATAATTTCATTGTGTTCTAAATATTGTAACATTATCAAGATTTTCACATTTATTTAGCATCATTTTGACTGATGAAATATTTTTTTGCCTAGATAAGAAGGTGAACTATGTTTTCTTTTATGCAAGGAGGGAAGAAGTCTGAAAGCTAACAATCTTGTCCAGTAAGCATTTTATAAGTATTTTCTATATGCTAGCACTCTGTTAGGAGTTTGGAATTTAAAAATTAAGATAGATGTGTACCAATACACTGTAGTAGCATAATTGCTGAGAGGTTTGGACCAAGTGCTGTTCCTTTTAGAGGTCTCTGGGAATATGGTGAGGTTGTAAAGGAGGGTTCCATTGTGAAGGTGACCTTTGGGTATGGTGCTTGGCAGATAATTTGAAAGGGAGAGATTTTTAGATAGAAGGAACTGCAGAGTTCAGCAAGTAGTCTGATATCCTGGGGATAGGAATTGATACTGGTGTAAGAAGAGCGATGTAATGGTCATCTGAGTTAAATTCACCCATTCTAGTCCATTTTAGTTCACTGATTCCTAGAATGTTGACGTTCACTCTTGCCATCTCCTATTTGACCACTTCCAATTTGTCTTGATTCATGGACCTAACATTCCAGGTTCCTATACAATATTGCTCTTTACAGCATCGGACCTTGCTTCTATCACTAGTCACATCCACAACTGGGTATTGTTTTTGCTTTGGCTCCATCCCTTCATTCTTTCTGGAGCCATTTCTCCACTGATCTCCAGTAGCATATTGGGCACCTACTGACCTGGGGAGTTCCTGTTTCAGTATCCTATCATTTTGCCTTTTCATACTGTTCATGGGGTTCTCAAGGCAAGAATACTGAAGTGGTTTGCCATTCCCTTCTCCAGTGGACCACATTCTGTCAGACCTCTCCACCATGACCCGCCCGTCTTGGGTCGTCCCACACCGCATGGCTTAGTTTCGTTGAGTTAGACAAGGCTNAGTAGCATATTGGGCACCTACTGACCTGGGGAGTTCCTGTTTCAGTATCCTATCATTTTGCCTTTTCATACTGTTCATGGGGTTCTCAAGGCAAGAATACTGAAGTGGTTTGCCATTCCCTTCTCCAGTGGACCACATTCTTTCAGACCTCTCCACCACGACCCGTCCATCTTGGGTGGCCCCACATGGCATGGCTTAGTTTCATTGAGTTAGACAAGGCTGTGGTCCGTGTGATCAGATTGGCTAGTTTTCTGTGATTATGCTTTCAGTATGTCTGCCCTCTGATGCCCTCTTACAACACCTACCATCTTCTTGGGTTTTTCTTACCTTGGACGTGGGGTATCTCTTCATGGCTGCTCCAGCAAAGCACAGCCGCTGCTCCTTACCTTGGACGAGGGCTATCTCTTCACAGCCGCCCCTTCTGACCTTGAACATGGAGTGGCTTCTCTCAGCCCTCCTGCGCCCGTGCAGCCGCCGTTCTTTGGATGTAGGGTTGCTCCTGTTGGGTGCCTCCCCTGACCTTGGGCTGTGGTAGCTCATCTTGGCTGCCGCCCTGACCTCGAATGTGGGGTAGCTACTCTAAGCCGCTCCTGCGCCGTCTCAGCCTTGCACTCTAGGTCCCTGACCTTGGACGAAGGGTAGCTCCTCTCGGCCATGCTTCTGTGGTCCGTTGCAACCGCCGCGCTTCTGGAATGGGTGAATTTAACTCAGATGACCATTATATCTACTACTGTGGGCAGGAATCCCTTAGAAGNTTAGGGGCAGGAGGAGAAGGGGACGACCGAGGATGAGATGGCTGGATGGCATCACGGACTCGATGGATGTGAGTCTGAGTGAACTCCAGGAGTTGGTGACGGACAGGGAGGCCTGGTGTGTTGCGACTCATGGGGTTGCGAAGAGTCGGATGCGACTGAGCAACTGAACTGAACCAAACCTAAGAAGAAAGAACCTGTTACCTGGGGTAAGAAGCTTGGACATTATCTTGTAGACTCCAGGCATTTTAGGCGGGGGGAGTGATATAATCAGATTCGTGTTGCAGTGTGGAGGGTGGGCAGTGAAGAGTCTGAAGGAAGGGACTCCATCGGAGCAGCAATCAATAACTAGGAGGGAGAGGGGGGATCTTTTTTGAGGCAACAAGAATGCGAGGGAGAAGAATGGTCAGTTAGAGGAATACTTAAGAGCATAAACTGGGATTTGGTGACTGGGTAGATGTAGAGTTATTTGCTTATCATACCTTATTTTTGATTAAACATTTTGTATTTTAAACATGGATACTTTGAATACATGAAAATAATGATTTTTATAAAACAAGGTAAATGACAGATTTAAAAAGTATTTCAAACATTATACCACTTGGTAGTAAGGGAAAAGTGAAAAAGGTTAAAAATTTTTTAAATTTGAGTTCATGGTAGTTCATTTCAACAATATTTACTTTTAAATTCAAGAAAATGATTAATTCCCTCAGCTCTTCACAGTGTGATGTATCACATGAAGTCTTAGATTTGGAACTTAGAGAATGAGGCTTGTCGAAGCAGAAAGTACACCAAACCAAGTTAAACAGGTGAGGAATACTCTCTTCAAGACTTTTGTAACGGGAGAGGGGCAGAACTCGGTCTGAACTCAACTGGCTGAAACAAAAGGCAGCATGGTTTTGAGGGCTGGGATAAGCTCTGCTAAGCTATGAAAGCAAGGGCGAATGCTGGGGCAGGTTGATCAGAGAGTGTCTAGCACATTCAGTTACTTCCTGAGTTTACAAGAGTGTTTCTCGTGGTCAGGCCTTCTGTGTTTGCAGATTGTGGCTCATCGGTAGTTAGAAGCTCCTTCCAACAGAGACTGGGCAACAGGGCATTCTCTTCTCCGAAGACTACATTTCAGAAGAATGGCTCCCAGGTCCTTGAGAAAGACAGTCTTTGGTTCTAAAGCTGACATAGCTTCTAAAAAGATACTCAGTTTTTCCAGTACTCATGTATGGATGTGAGAGTTGGACTGTGAAGAAAGCTGAGCGCCGAAGAATCGGTGCTTTTGAACTGTGGTGTTGGAGAAGACTTGACAGTCCCTTGAACTGCAAGGAGATCCAACCAGTCTATTCTGAAGGAGATCGGCCCTGGGATTTCTTTGGAAGGAATGATGCTAAAGCTGAAGCTCCAGTACTTTGGCCACCTTGTGCAAAGAGTTGACGCATTGGAAAAGACTCTGATGCTGGGAGGGACTGGGGGCAGGAGGAGAAGGGGACAACAGAGGATGAGATGGCTGGATGGCATCACTGACTCGATGGGCGTGAGTGAGTGAACTCCGGGAGTTGGTGATGGACAGGGAGGCCTGGCATGCTTCGATCCATGGGGTTGCAAAGAGTCGGACACGACTGAGCGACTGAACTGAACTGAACTGAACTGAATCCCAAACGAGCAAAAGAATTCATAATGACAAATTCTCTAAAGAAAATGCTCTAAGAAGAGAGAGGTCAGGGCCTAGAGTCAGGAAGCTCTGCCTGTCTGAAGTTTAATCTAGCTGATGTTAAGGGTTTCTTGGGCAGGCTTCTGGGGTCAGTTTTTGAAATAATGCGACCTCTTTCTCATCTGTAAAATGAGGGTAATAAAATCATATCATTGTGAGGATTAAGTGACATAATCCGTGTGATATATTTTAGCACTGTATAATAGCAGCTCTCATTTTTGTTCTTGTCAGAAGAGTCGTCTCATCAAATTTTGTCACTTTTAAATGAGATGATGGAAACTCAGATTGAGTGATTTGTCTGAGGTTACGCAACTTTGTAGTAGTGAATATCTTTACCCTTACATAACAAATATACATACTGGAGAATTAAAGGTATGAAAATTAGAGCCACAGGTCAAATGAGAGTCACAAGTAACTTGACTGTATAGATCATTGTGAATTGGATTATAGTTATGTAAGTATATTTAATCACAGTTATGTCTCAACTAAAATATTAATTTTTAATCCAAGTAGATCTTTTATTCAATTTGAAACAAATTTGCTCTAGACTTTTTATATTCAGCTGCTATACCACAACAATTTCATACATTAAAAGCTTAGCATTTCACCATATAATGAGTATTCTCAGATTTTGCACCAATTTTTAGAATTCAGCAAACTTCCTCCGGGACCACTGGGGTGTCGAAAAAGAAGGGCACAGGAGGGAGGGCTCCAGCTTTTGTCTATTTTAATTTGTTTTTGGTTCCGAGAGAGATTTCATTACAGTGAAGGCAAAAGTTTGAAAACCACCAAATCCTAGTCTGCAGTTAAAAGATATGAGTAATCAACTCTTCTTTTAATAAAGGCCAAGGGAGTGGGGGGGTGGTTACAAATTACTGTTGTGAGAGAAAACACAAAAAAGCAGGAACAATGACACCACCCAAACCACCATCAGTGATAGAATTTGGAGGTCCAAGGGAAATAGCTTTCATTTTCTTCAAGAAACCTTTCACATCTACTAGCACTTCCTTAAACTAAATTTCAGTAAATCTAGTTAAATAGTAGGGACAAAGGAAGTAGTCAATACATGACGTTAGACGGAGTGCTGTTGAATATTTTTCTTCAGGAAGCCATGGGCTAGAGGAGAGGAAATTTGGAGTTAAGGTTTAATGTCTTCTTATTATTAGGAAAAATTAGTTATTAACTGCAGAAGGCATTTTCCACTGCCCCTTCCCCCAAAAGTCCCCTAACAAAAATAACAAATCTGAATGTGAATATATATTCACAGAGGGATGATTTTTCTGTCTCAAAGGGGGCTGTAAAGATTAAGTGAAGTAACCAAGCATTTTTCTACATCTTAACATATGGTAGGTGTTCAATAAACACTAGATATTAGAGCTCCTACTTTTGGTGGTGGTGATGATATGAATTCAATAGAATGGGGTTAGGAGATGGAGATAATTACATATAAAAGCATATATTTTTAAGAACAGTAATTGCAAGTACCGAGACTGTTTTCTCATTCACTGCTATACCCTCAGGGTTGCACATAGTGCCTGGTGTGTAGGCAAGGCCCTAAAAGATCTGTTGAGTGAATTAAGACAGGTCCACTTGATAAGAGACTGCTTTTGTAAAGTAAGACAAGATGTTGTAAATCTGTTTTGTAGGTGGGGAAACTGAGCCAGTTCAAGTGTCTTACTTGCCTAAGGGCACAGCTGGCTTGCTAGGAGAGCAAAGTGATGTGGGCGACCTGAGCTCTGGAGTAAGTCTGCATTCCCATTCTCGCTCTGGACTTCTTACTGCTTATGAGACTGTCTTAGGCAACTTAATTGCTCTCTCCAGGCCTGCTTTCTCATCTGTACAATGGGAAAATAAAGCCTACTCTGTAGGCAAATTATGAGCATTAAATGTGTTGCTATATCAATATATGATGTACTTTGGGCTTAGTATATATTCAATACATTTTACCTTTCTCTGTCTCTGTACCTCTGAATCTTTTATGGAGGAGAGAGGAAGGGAGTAGGAATTGTTTAAAAGAAACTCAACCAACATTCTTAATTTTTAAAACTTTTCCAGTTGACTTTTGACCTCTCAAATAAGACGGGTTGCCAAAGAGCACAGAGGGTCGTTTTAGTGCTCAGGGATTATGGGTGGGATGGGAGTGTTTGAGGGTACAGAATTATTTGAAAACAGTGTTGTTTTCTTCTGTATGCTTGTTTTGAAAGCTTCCTTTGGGTGCTGATGAGTGGTGATAAAGAGAGATAATGGTTTCAAGAGCAACTGTTAGAGGAAGGGGTAGGGTGTTATGAAGTAGTTTGATGAGTTCCTTAAACACACATATTAACATCTAAAATTAGTATCATTCCCTAAAAAACAGACACTTGGGCCTTTATGTTATTGCTGTTGCCATCATTTAACATAACTCTGTGGAAATGAACTATGACTTCTTTTTCTCAATGAGCCTTTGAGATGGATTCAATTACCTGATGCAACCAGACAGCTCTTTGGAACTGAAATGAATTTGGGCAATAGAATATTATGTGGAAAACAAAGTAAGAATCTAAAGCTTTGCATTGCATTAGTCTTGTAAATTGGCTTTCTTGGGGAGTTTCTAAAATGCTTTGTATTCTTAATTGTTGAAATAAATATACAAAATAAGTGGTTTGAAATTGTTCAAAAAGTTTACGAAAGCAAGCAATGACTGGGCATCAGTACTACAATTATATTCACTGACAGAAACAAAATTGTGTTTATATCTATCTTAATTCCTTTCAAGTTCGGAAATTCTCTTTCCCCTCTTTGGTTGTAGCTCTTCTACTTATTTTAAATAAGCAATGTTAATTTGGGAGCCATTGGGATTTTTAATATTGATGTATTAAATATTCATCTACAAATGTTAGTAAATCTCATGTTTTTATAATTTAAAAGGCATGGCTAGGGAATTCCCTGGCGGTTCAGTGGTTAAGATTTGGAGCTATCACTACAAGGGCCTGGGTTCAGTCCCTGGTTGGGGAACTAAGATCCCACAAGCTGTGCAGCAAGGCAGGGAGAAAAAAAAAACAAAACACGTGGCTGGATATAATTAAATTTCTTAGATTATAAATATGTCTATGTTATCTTGAATTTGAGAAAGAATTTTTTTAATAACATTTCCCCTCAATTTTGTTTAGCCAGAATATTGGTGAAAGTATTCTTTACCTGTGGGTGGAGAAAATAAGAGATGTCCTAATACAAAAATCTCAGATGACTGAACCAGGTAGGTTTGAAAAACGTTATCATTGCTCTTTTAATTTACAGTAATTAAATTTGCCTGTATATATTCTCACTGAAACTTTTAATAAAGATCTATATCCTGTTATATGGTTTTATATGATAAAATATATTCTCTGAAAAGTTCTTTACTCATGTAAATATGGTTATTTCTTTCAATAAGGTGCAGCCTCTTTGGTTTCAGATTACTGTAAGCTCTTACAGAGATAGAATTTTATGGTTAAAGAACTTTGCTCAAAAACGTTTGCTTTCTGTGGCAATATCAACCATCTAACATTCTTCATGCATTATTGATATGTTAGACATTAGCTTCAAATAAGTGTAATTTTTATAGAAAAAGAACTTTGGAAAACACATTGACCAATATTTAGGGTATAAAAAGTGACTTTGAAATTTGACTTTTAAATCGAGATAGAATTCATATACTATGATCATTCACCTTTTAAAATGTATATCCAGTGGTTTTTAGTAGATTCCAAAGTTGTGCAGCCATCACCACTATCTAACTTCAGAACATTTGAGAATTAATATTTTGCTTTATTATTATTATTTCATTGAATCATAAGTATATAACAGCATAGAAGTTTCTTATGTTTTCTGTTTACTTTGCTAGTCTTTGCTCCAGGTACTACAAAAGGGAAAATTACTAAGTATGATTTTATTTCCAAATAGAGTTTTATTGTTATCACTGATAGAATTATTTTCAGTTTGGGGAGAAGAAGGATTAAAGAACAACAATTCAATAGTCTATTGACTAACTTTTAGGAGGTTATTTACAGGAAACCAATTATTGAGGATTCCCGTAGCAAAATCAGTATACATTTAAAGTTGATAGAAATATATATATTTTTGGAGCATTTTACAGTTTTTCTATAGAAGCAGGTATTTTTACTGCTTCCATTAAAATCAAAGGGATAAATGGTCTGAAGATATTCTGATCATGGGACAGTATTTTTTGAAGTGTTTTCCTTGACTTTTTATGATTCATGTTCTGATTTTGTGGCATTTCAGGGCATCTGAGAAGAGTAGTCTCAAAACTAGTTTGTGCCAATCCCCCATTCTAGGGTGGGATAATTGCAAAAGTGTTACGTATACCAGTAGAAATTTAGAACTCCAAAACTTTGGAATCACTCACCTCTTAGGAAGGTTTTTAAATTGTTGATTTTAATGTGGTCTTTTCCCTTTCCCACCTATATCTATAATTTAGTTTCACCACACTTCAGTTTTTTGAGTTACTGATTTAGGTTGTATAATTTATAATTTTGAAAATTTTTCTTCACAATTTTTTAATTAAAAATTTTCTAGACTTCATATTAAAGTGGAAGTGATCAAGATATCTGATGAGAATTTTCTTTTCCAGGGCACCCACTTGACAAGTAATTCATTTTTATTTTACTACTAATCTTCAGTATGTATTTATTCTTTATTTTTTCTACTATGGAAATATTACATCTTGAAGTAGTTATTTACAACTATTTATACTTTAAAAAATTCTGAACTAGTTTTAGACTTACAGAAAAGTTGCAAAATAGTAGAAATAGCTGCTGTATCCCTCACTCTGCTTCCCTGAGTAACATCTTACATAACTATAGTATAATTATCAAGAACAGAAAGCAAGCATTGGTAAATATAATATAATAATATTTTCACTAGTGTTCTTTCTGCTGTTCTAGGATCTGGTCCAGGATTCTTTGTTGCATTTTTTCTCCCTACTCCTCTATAAATAGTTCCCCATTCTTTCTTTGACTTTTATGACTTTCATGACCTTGAGTTTGTCCATTGTTTTCTTATGATTGGAGTAAGACTAGGCATTTTGGCGAAAATATCACAGAAATTATATTGTGTCCTCCACAGTGTATGTACTATATCAAGGAGCTAATGATATCAGTATGCTTTATTGTTGGTGATATTTACCTTGATCCCTTGGTTAAGGGGGTACCTGCTAAATGACTCCACTATAAAGTTACTATATTAAGTTTTCCAGAGAAACAGACTAATAAAATGTGTGTGTCTTATGTATATATGTATGTGTGTGGATGTATCTATGTATTGGGTTGGTCAAAAAGTTTGGGATTTCCATAAGATGTGATAGAAAAACCTGAATGAACTTTTTGGCCAACTCAACATTTACAGAGGTGGGGGGAAGGAAAGGTTGGGGACAGAGGGAGAGGTTGATTCATTTTAAGGAATTGGCTCACAAAATCATAGAGGCTTGAAAGTCCAAAATCTGCAAGGTAGGCTGACAGCCTGGAGACCTAGAGAAGAAACGTTATTGAAACTCAAGGCTGTGAAAGCTGTATGTTGGCAGAATTCCCTCCTTGTCTTGGGAGGTCAGTCCTTTTTCTTTTAAGACCTTACCTTAAAAAAACCAAAACACCTTAACTGGATGAGTCTCGCTTGCATTGTGGAGGGCAGTCTGCTTTATGCAGAGTCTACTGATTTGAATGTGGTTTCCATCTAAGAAATAGCTTTGCAGAAATATGTAACATAGTGTTTGACCAAGTATCTGTGTACCATGGTCTATCTAGGTTGTCATATCAAATTATCACAGTTGATAAGTCTCTTGGGGGAGATACTTTGAGGCTGTACTAATACCCTGTTTGTCTTCAAACTGTCATCCCTCCACCCCCTGATTTTAGTATCTAGTATCTAGTATTTAGTATCTTACCAACAATATTTATAAACAGTATGGTGGTGTAACAATATGGTGATTCTCACTTCTTTCTTTCCTTCTTGGTATGGTTAATTGGAATTATATTGTTAGAACAAGATGTCTCTTCTCCACATTTATTTGATTCTTTACATTAGAATGAACTCATTTTATTTAGTGAGCTAAAATTCCATACTGTCATTATTTTGTTGCTCAAATTGTTTCAGGTTTGGCCTTTCAGAGTCCTCGCAAGTGGGCTCCTGTGTTCTTTTTATAAGCTCCCATCTTTTTCTGAAAATCCTTTTACTCTCTGCAATCACAAGATGTCCCAGCTCATCTTACATTTTCCTTGTCCCAACTCTAGAGACAACCACTTGTAAGAACACTGGTTCCTTCTGTTGAAGACTGATGTTTAGAGATGAAGACTCAAAAGTTTTTTATTTATTATTGTCGTATGATCACTCATAATGTCTCATATCCACATAGGCCCAGACGTAAAGAAGAAAACTGAAGAGGAAGATGTTGAATGTGAAGATGATCTTGTTTTAGCATGTCAACCAGAAAATCAAGTTAAAACTTTGAATTTTGATGTCAGTGAAAATCGAACAGGTATAATGAATGTCACTAGTTTGTTTTGAGGACAGTAGTGATGTGGCTTCCCTGGTAGATCAACTGGTAAAGAATCCACCTGCAATGCAGGAGACCTCGGTTCGATTCCTGGGTTGGGAAGATATCCTGGAGAAAGGATAGAGTACCCATTCCAGTATCCTTTGGCTTCCCTGGTGGCCCATACAGTAAAGAATCCACCTGCAATGTGGGAGACCTGGGTTGAATCCCTAGGTTGGGAAGATCGCCTGGAGGAGGGCGTGGTAACGCACCCTTGTATTCTTAACTGGAGAATCCCCGTGGACAGAAGAGCCTGGCGTGCTTACAGTCCATGGGGTCACAAAGAGTCAGACACAGCTGAGTGACTCAGCACAGCACAGGGGGTAGCACTATGATTTGTTTTTGGAATGGTATAGAGATTTTGTAAACTGTCACATTTTAAGGAATTCTTATTAATTTACAGAGAACTGGGTTACATTTTTCCTGCCTCTTGGTCATTTTAGTGTTTTCTAAGTCTATCAGAATAGTAAGGACAAAAATAGAAACTTAGTTTTTCTTTCTTTTTTTCTTTTTTTTTTTTTGCTGTTAGAGTTTTGAATTAGTGGTGGGAGAAATTGAAACTAAGAAAGCTATGTTAATGTTTTCAATTCATACCCTGTTTTTATATTTTTAAAATCTTAGATATACTGATGGCTCAGAGTTAAATTTTAGTCTGTGCTAACAAATCTAAATACAGTAATTGAAGGTGTAACCACTGAATTAAAGCTAATGAAATGCCTTTAAGATTTTAGTTTTTGCTCAAATTTGTTCCATAATCAAGTAGTATTCAACTTATGAATAGGTTGCTGTAATAAATTAGCTGTGTTTCTATCAGAAAGTATGTTCCATTTTAATATTTTAAAATTTTGAATGATATCGTCAGTTCCTCAACTGTATTACAAAAACATGATGGACCAGAGAGGATGTTGATTTTCTTTGAAGATAGGGAGTTTCCTCTGCTATCATACAGTACCTTTTAAATAGTGAATGAAAATTTAAAGTTCTTGCATAGTGTCTCAAAATTAGTGGAAGAGAGAGGACAAAGAAGTGAATGAGTAGGAGGAGAAGACCCAGGATACGTGCCCCTGCTTCACTCTGAGTAGCTCCCATTTTATTCATTTACATATTTGTGGATTTGGCATAGGATTTCTTTAGAGAAAGAAGATTCACTATAAAAAGAGTTAAAATTAAAGTCATAATAAATCACATCCAGTTCATATTGACCTTAGTAGTGTACCAATACAGTGGTCACAATCTTTTAAAAAAGACAACACAGCTGGGGGGAAGGTCAAACATCCTGCCATAAACCAGAGCGGGGATTTGAGGCAAGTTATTTAAAATGCTCCAGAAATATTTTTATATGAATTAGTTGAAGTATTTCATCATTTGTAAGGTAAACTAACTTGTAGAAATAGAAAAAAATTAATTGTTCTTAAGCTTGTTTAAAGGGCAGAATAACTGGAAATCAAGTACTCAATGGAATACCAATATGGTGTACTATTGATATATTTAATTCAATCCTATGAAGTAGGAATGGTTTTATTAGCAGAAGACATTATATTACAGCTATACAAAGTAAAGTCATAGGTTTCCCAACCCAGAGGTCCATCAACAGTAAAATAAATAAATACTCTGTATTAGCTGATCTTTTTGGTCTCAGGACTCCTTTATACTCTTAAAAGTTAGATATTATGCCAACTTATACTGTTGAAACAGTCCAAGATTTGCATGCCAACCTGCCATTTTCACTGGGTGACCACTTAGCAGGTGAAAAGCATTTATAAGTCAAGTAGTTTTATCTCAGTGTAGGATATACTGGGGGAACATTTTACTTAAAATTGTAATTTAATAGACAAACAGTATTGGTTATTTGAGTTGATTGGCCATGTAATTTACATCTCTTTCCTAACTCCCTCCGCTGTACCATTTGCCAGTTTTTCAGTATTTGTATGTAAGAATTTTAAAAAATAACATAATTCTTTACATTTATAGAAATAGAAGAATTACCTCCAATTGATCATGGGATTCCTATTACAGACCGAAGAAGTACTTTTCAGGCACACTTGGCTCCAGTAGTTTGTCCCAAACAGGTAAATTTACTGTGTCCAGTTCACTTTGATGTTGTTTTATCAAAGTAATTCAAACAGATGGTTTTCCAATAATATATTTGTTTTTGCTTTTAACTTTTATTCAAGATAAAAATTATTTCTGATTTTTCTACCCCAAAATTATTGGGAATCATTGAATATTTATTTCTTTTGATGACTGCCTTCAAAATTATATGTAAACTCTGATTAGGGCTTAACTAATGGATTTTCAAAGAAGAAAAACCCATTGTAGTGGCATAGAAAATTATGATGCTTACTAACTTGTTAAAAAATCATTTGTCATATCACGTGGGAGTTCTGTAAAACTTAGCCTGATTTGTTGTTACCCAAGTAGGGGGACAGTAGACAGACTGGTTGAGCTCAGTCTTTCCAACCTGAATTCCTTGTCCTTTCAGCTTTCTGATTTTAGGTGACCTGATAACCACCAAAGGATATCATTAGGGAAACTTTTCAGTCAAAAATGGTATTCATAGGTCTTTTGTCTTTCTCAATCTCTTTGGCGAAATTGTTTTCTTCTTCCTTGCTGCTATAATCTACCCTAAACTTTATGAATGTAAGAGACAACTTCAGTACACCTATGAAGTTTAATTAACCAGAGAAGTCTTAGAGAAAGCATCGGTCTTCTTCCCTTTGGTCTCTCCAAGTTTTTCTAAAGCCCTGTATATAGGAATATAATTTTTTGCACCAGGTTGCCTTTTAATTCTCTTAGTCTCTGGAAGAGGAAGTTTTTTTCTTCATTAATTTGTGGTCCGGATAAGAGCTTCTGGTGCAAGTTTCTGAGCTTTTCTCTCAGAAACTCTGTTTTGCCCTTGGCCATTACTTATAATTTTGTTGCCAGAGTCCTTAGACATTCTATTCTGAATCTCTTCATCCTGGATCCCTTTTCCATTTCTGATTATAGTCACTTAGACTTACAGCTGGAGAACAAAATGGCAGCCTACTCCAGTGTTCTTGCCTGGAGAATCCCAGGGACGGGGGAGACTAGTGGGCTTGCCATCTATGAGGTCGCACAGAGTCGGACACGACTGAAGCGACTTAGCAGCAGACTTACAGGATCATAATTTGTGAGAGCTGAAATAAATCTTAGAGGTCAGTGTCTACTTATTTTACTAATCAGGAATCTGAGTCTGAGAAACACAAGATAGCACATCATTTCTGATCCAAGTTGGTCTCCTCGTCTCTAACTCGGTCTTCCCTACCTCCAATTTCATCTGCGCCCCTTGCCAACTACTTTTCTGGAAGATCTGACCGCGTGTCACTCTTCCCCCGCATACTCAATAATCTTTGCTGATTTCCTTTGGCTACAAGGAGAAATTGAAATACATTATACAAGTCACTTTGTGATATGACCCTGCTTTAATCATCTGATACATCTATCATTAGATTCATCTCTAAAGGCAAAGCTACATAAAACTGTTGGTCACTTTCTGAACCTTCCTCTTTTATGTCCCTGCTAAGGTTGCCAGGATACCTACCTAAATTGGAATTTCAGATAAACATTATTGCATAGGTCATATTTATAATAAAAATATTGTGGTTTATCTGGAGTTCCATTTCAACTAAGTGAGAGTCACTCAGTCATGTCTGACTCGTTGTGATCCCATGGACTATATAGTCCATGGATTTCTCCAGGCCAAAATACTGGAGTGGGTAGCCTTTCCCTTCTTCAGGGGATCTTCCCAGCCCAGGAATTGTACCCAGGTCTCCTGCATTGCAGGCGGATTCTTTACCAGCTGAGCCACAGGGAAGCCCAAGGATACTGGAGTGGGTAGCCTATCCTTTCTCCAGGAGATCTTCCCGACCCAGGAATCAAACCTGGGTCTCCTGCACTGCAGGAGATTCTTAACCAACTGAGCTATTAGGGAAGCCCAAAGTGAAAGTTGCTCAGTCATGTCCACCTGTTTGTGACCCCATGGGCTGTACAGTCCATAGAATTCTCCAGGCCAGAATACTGGAGTGGGTAGCCTTTCCCTTCTCCAGGGGATCTTGCCAATCCAGGGATCGAACCCAGATCTCCTGCACTGCAGGCAGATTCTTTGCCAGCTGAGCCACAGGGGAAGCCCAGGAATACTGGAGTGGGTAGCCTATCCCTTCTCCAGTGGATCTTTCCAACCGAGGAATCGAACCAGGGTCTCCTGCATTGCAAGCGGATTCTTTACCAACTGAGCTATCAGGGAAGCCCCCAGTTAAACTTAAGCATTGTTTGTTTCTTCCTACTAAATCTGGTCCATTTGTACATGCTCTTTCCTCTGAAGGAGTGACTTCTTGCCCCACCCTACTCTTCGAGTTTGATGCAGAATTGTCACTTATCTTTCAAGTTCTGGCTCTTGTTACATCCTCTCTGAACCTTATTTCTTCCAGGAAGAGTTCGGTTTCATAAGTTTTGAAACATACCATTACTCTGCAACTCTCATGCTGGTAAATTTTCAGAGCCATTTCTAGAAATTCTCATATTCTCACTTAACTTTCTACAGTATGGGGAAAATTTTGTATATGCAAGTACCTTGGACATGGTTACTGCCCAGAAAAACTTTGGAAATGGCTTTTTCAAAATGTAGATGATTCTTTAAATAACTGTTAATTTCAGTTTAACAGTATGTATATCAATATGCTTTAAGATTTTTTTTAGCATTTACAGAGCAAATAAAAAATATGTATCAGTTTATTTATATTGTTGCTGCTTTTAAGGTGAAAATGGTTCTTGCCAAACTGTATGAGAATAAGAAAATTGCTAGTGCCACCCACAACATCTATGCGTACCGGTAAGTGATCATCACTACTTTAGGAATGTGCAGTTTGTAAAAAAAAAAAAAAAGGAGGAGGGGGGGACAGATGCATGATTTAAAACAAACACCCAATTATGTGCTTTTTTCCCATTGTAAAAGTAATAATCATGTGTAAAATATTTGGAAAGGCAGAAAAAAAGGAAAAGGTTAACCATTCTCTGCCATTCAGTGTAACTGATGCAAAGTTTATTTTTTAATACTTCATTCTAGTATCCAGGTTATTCCTTAATATAACAAAAGCATTTTTCCATGTTGTTATATTACTTTATAAACATTATTTTAATGGCTTTCTAATATTTATTTGAGGTTCCATACCACAATTTATTTAACCACTTCATTTTTGTTTTTCATTTTTTAAAACTATTATAAAGAATAGTCCTGTGAACATCTTTTTATACTTTTTAGATTATTTCCTTAGGATAGGTTCTGGTTATTTCATATTCTTTTTTGAAATGAAACAGAAGTATAGTTAAAAAGGAAAAAATGAATAGATTCCTGGAAGTAGAATTATCAAAAAATGTGAATATTTTTGAAATTCTTAATCCATATTACCAAATTTTTTCTGAAGTTTTTTTTAAACCAATTTATGCTCCCATTAGCAGTGAATTTAGAGTGCTTCTTTCTCTACATGTCTTTGAGTATGAAAGTTTTATACAAATCTCTACAAAATTTGTTGTAAAGAGATGAAGGGTGTATTTTTTAAAATATTCAAATTTATACGGATTTAACATAGTTTCGAACTAAAATAGATCAGAATCTAGGCTATCTAAAATTCAGAAAACTAAAAAAAATATTATCACTTTTGATTGGTGAGTTTTTAATATTACTAAGTCACATCCCGTTAAATGCCAGATCTTCCAAAAACCTATTTGTTACATAATTCCCTACTTATTAGAGTATCAGAGTATAGAATTTTGGGTGTTTTAGTGAGTTAGGGTCATCAATAAAAAGGAGAGATTAGATTGTGCTTGCTCTCAGTGGTTAGAATGTACTGTAAAAGTGTTAATAGGTTCCATTAATTTAGTTCACATCTTTATTGAGTGCCTACTCTGTGCACTCAATTTACATGAGTTAATTCTAATTATTTAAGTGATTGTGCCATTGTAAAAAGGTGAACTTTTTCAAGATCACATCGTCGCTAAGTCATCTGAATTTGAGAATTTAATGTTATTTATCTCTTATCTTATTCCTATTAATACATGGCTGTGTGGTTGCCCCTTCTACAGTCACTGGACATGATATTGATTTTAAGTTATCTGAAAGTGAAAGAGGAGAGTGAAAAAGCTGGCTTAAAGCTCAACATTCAGAAAACGAAGATCATGGCATATGGTCCCATCACTTCATGGGAAATAGATGGGTAAACAGTGGCAGACTTTATTTCTTTGGGCTCCAAAATCACTGCAGATGGTGATTGCAGCCATGAAATTAAAAGACGCTTACTCTTTGGAAAGAAAGTTATGAGCAACCTAGATAGCATATTAAAAAGCAGAGACATTACTTTGCCAACAAAGGTCCGTCTATTCAAGGCTCTACGTATGGATGTAAGAGTTGGACTGTGAAGAAAGCTGAGTGCCAAAGAATTGATGCTTTTTAACTGTGGTGTTGGAGAAGACTCTTGAGAGTCCCTTGGACTGCAAGGAGATCCATCCAGTCCATCCTAAAGATCAGTCCTGGGTGTTCTTCGGAAGGACTGATGCTGAAGCTGAAACTCCAATACTTTGGCCATCTCATGCGAAAAATTGACTCATTGGAAAAGACTCTGATGCTGGGAGGGATTAGGGGCAGGAGGAGAAGGGGATGACAGAGGATGAGATGGCTGAATGCCATGCCGTCACCGACTTGATGGACATGAGTTTGAGTAAACTCCGGGAGTTGGTGATGGACAGGGAGGCCTGGCTTCCTACGATTCATGAGGTCTCAAAGAGTGGGATGCAACTAAGCGACTGAACTGAACTGAAAAGTTAAATAATGTGCCAGATACTGTATTTCAAACCCCAGGTTTAAGTACTTGAGTATTTTTGCATATTGATGGTGATCAACTATCACTTCTCACAGGTGTCAGCTGACTGCATGTAGCAGCCCCTCCAAATCACCCCCTTATATAATTGATATTTGGGAATGAAGGAACTTAGCTTGTCAGAAGTGTGTGTCAGAGAAGACTAAAAAGGCACAAAGTGGAGGCTTAAAGGACTCCACTGGGAGTTAAAGAAATAACTTGTATGTGGTCCGTGGACTTTGTGTTGTGTGTTTTGAATGCTTAGGGTCCTTTTAAGGTTACTTCCTGGTTCTGGGGCTGTGTTCCTGCTTTGGAGTTATGGGACACTCTTCAGGCCACTGGTCCACACAGGTCTCGGATGCTGCATCATTGTCCTGGCATGTGAGGAAAGGGTTAGTGAAATGTCCATGGTACTTCTTTTTAAAAAAACCAAAACCTAACAGTACTGATGTATATAGTTAAATTTCTTCTTTTGTTCCTTAAAGTCAATCCCTGACTCCTTTTTACCTTAAATTTGCCATATAAAATTTTGTTTAATAGTACTAACTCTCTCTTGAAATCAGGCCAACTCTAAATAATAGTAGAGCTTGGTTCAGTGTGTGTGTATGCATGCACGTGTGCTCAGTGGCTTCAGTCTTAGCCGACGCTTTGTGACCCCGTGGACTGTAGCCTGCCAGGCTCCTCTGTCCATGGAATTTTCCAGGCAAGAACCCTGGAGTGGGTTGCTATTTCCTCCTCCAAGGGATCTTCTCAACCCAGGGATCGAACTGGGCAGTAAATATTTACTGAGTGAATGAATGGATAAATGGATTGGTGGATGGATAGATGGAGAATGAATGAATGAATATGATTGGTATAATAAAACTAATAAGGTTGACTTGGGTGTATAGATAAGGTAGTATTTGGCTTTTTATCACAATACCTGGAAAGATATCTTTGCTATATTTGCCTAGTCCTAGATAGAATATTACTATTTGTAGGGGCCTAAAAAATCCACTAGATGGCATATCTTAACTGGCACTGTTTTCTTTTTATACCTCTTACTTAGTTGCCAAGCTTATTGAACTACAGTGTAACCCTATTTATTATTCCAGATGCTAACTTTCTAGATAATTTAAATGGATAAAAACACTGTGATTTATTTCTGATATTGATAACTATCCAGGGGAAAATTATGGAGAAAAATAAATCTTATAATTTATAGTGGGGAAGATAAATGCTTCGTGGCTAGAATAAAGACGTTAGAAAAGTATAAAATATTAACTTAGATTGGTTTTATCACCTCCATCTTTTTAATGTACTTTTTTTCTGCTTCACTAGAGCTTAGGCTCTTTGATGACAGTATACCACCTGTTTCCTTTATACCATTTGTTAGCGCCTCTTATGTGTGATGTTCAGACAGCTGACTCTTAGTAAACGTTTTTTAGTGACTACTCTATCTAATCTCAGCTTCAAGATTAAATGAAACAAAAAGTGTCAGATGTGTAAGCTCACTTTCTCAAATTGTAGCATTTCTGATTCAAAGGAAGTACCCTTGATTTTAGCTTTCCAGAATATAAAAAGGGAATTATACTGGATGGTATATCATCAGTGAAAATATAACCAATATATGTCAAGAAAGATTTTTTAAAATAAATATGCTAATTTTGGAAATAAATCGATGGCAACAAGTATGAAGGGGTATAACTTTTATTACAGTATTTCAAGGTTTCAAAGTGTAACACTGTGATATGAATTTCTAGAATATACTGTGAGGATAAGCAGACCTTCTTACAGGACTGTGAGGATGACGGGGAAACAGCAGCTGGTGGGCGTCTTCTCCATCTCATGGAGGTAAGTGTGAGTTAAACCCTGTCAATCCTGTTCCGTGAGCCATAAAATTTCTCAACCAAACAGAGCTCCATTTAGGAATAAGTCAATCAGTTATATGATATATAATGAGCCATATTTGGTTTTATTAGTAGATAATTTTTAAACATTGAGAGATCATTTTAACCACTGGATATGGGGCAGAAAGCAAAAGGTTAATAACTTGTGCTGTGCTTTCAAGCTGTTCTAGTGATAAACAATAGAAAATTATCTTCAGCTCTGGAAAAAGTTATCCTTTTTTCTTCATGACAGTGTCCTCTCCTCTGTTTTCTCTGTTATATCTTTGTAAAACTCATGTTGGTTGGATATTGGACTTCTGGGTAGATCCAGAATGTTTCTTTTTTTTTTTTTTTATTAAGTTGTCCATTTCATTGCTTTGTGTTCTGAGACATTTTCTTGACCGCCTTCCAAAATTTCTGTTGAATAAATTTTTTTTTTTTTAGCAACCGTATTTAATTTTCAGGAGTTCTTTCTTGTTCTCTATTTTTCCCTTTTCATAGTGTGTTTGCTGTTCTGCTTTTATGAATGCAGTGTCTTCTAAAATTTTTCTGAGTATACTAAATAGTTTCTTTTTTCAAATGTTTTCTTCCTGAAATTTCTCCTTGTCCATTTTCGTTTTTTTATGTTGTCCTTTCTCTTTCATGCTGTTGGGTTTTCTTCATCTGGCTGGTGATCATTGATTGTTCATTAATTTTAAGAATGGATTGCTTTTTTTTCCCCTAAGGTAGCTGCTGTAGTTTCTTCTGCCATTGTATGTAGAGGTTTGTTTTCTAACCAGGCCCTTCCCTTGACAGGAACTTTGGGGGGGTCAGGCCTGTAGACTGGTGGGCTTCATGTTAAGGGCAACATTTGACAAATGTTGAACTGTGGAAGACCTTACTGGTAGGCACCAGCAATTACTCATACAGCCTCGGTTCTGTCTAGCGGTTTGTTCAGAAGCAGGTTTTGTGCTGCTGTTTGACGTAAGAGTAGAAACCTGCCTAAGCTCAGCTATTCTGGTTGAAGTTACCAAGAACTGGAACCTATTGTATGACCTCCCTTTCACTCTGACTGGTGGCCTCCAGGTTTAGAATTTGAGGACACTGTGGAACACAGTGATTGTTTTCCAAATTCCCTTCTCATTCTAACATTTGTCCCCTCAATTGTTACTAATCTCACTCTGCTCACTCATGGTTATGTCATTAAAGTCGGGGGGAAATTTTATGTGCAATTTTATATGTGTGTGTATATATATATATTTTCATTTTTCTTTAAAACTCACATTTGTACTTGTCCATATGAGTACTCACATATGTACTTGTACATAATTCTGCTTCTGAAAATAACAGATTTTGAATGTGAGAGATGTCATGGTGGTGGTATCACGCTGGTATGGAGGGGTTCTGCTAGGACCAGACCGCTTCAAACATATCAACAACTGTGCCAGAAACATTCTAGTGGAGAAGAACTACACAAATTCACCGGTAAGTGGTTACTGATACTATATCTAAAGAGTGTCTCACTACTGCCTGTGAGATTGAAAGAAAAACATGAAAAAGAAAATTAAGAGTGAATTAGAATGAGTGACGTATATTAGAAGAACCTTTGAACTAGGAAACTAGAGGCTTAGGTTTTTGGTTAGAACAATGTGATTGACCAGTTGTGTGATCTTGGGCAGATTGGTTCATCTCTTCAGACCTTAGTTTCATAGATTCATGGGGTTTTATAAAAACCTTAAGACCAGTCAGTTTCCACTCCCTAAAGTTGAGGCCTGTAGAAATTGCAGCTAATGCTACAGTGAACTGGATGGTCTTTAAACATCCATAAAATTCTAATATTCTCTGTTAGTGTCAAAGTATATCCCCTTTTCCCTGGCATGCCTTTAAATGCCTTCTTCCTTTATATTTTGAGATTTTCGTCTCATATTTCAGATACGTTCATATCTAATTCATTTAAATTTTGCTGCCTTATGTTGGAAAATGAACAATAGATTAAAAAACATTAAGGGGAATTCCCTAAGGGTCCTGTGGTTAGGACTGTAGGCTTCCACTGCAGGGACATGGGTTCAGTCCCTCAAGCTCTGCAGCATGGCCAAAATATATATATTCACAGAAAATAATAAAATTCTCCAGGCAAGAATACTGGAGCGGGTAGCCATTCCCTCTCTAGGTAATCTTCCTAACCTAAGGCCTCTTGCACTGCAGGCAAATTCTTTACTGTCTGAGCCGCCAGGGAAGTCCAATAAAAAAGTAAACTTATAAATAATATTGAAATTACTTAAATATACATCTGTTAGATAACTGAGATAAATGTTTTCTTTGATGATCTTTGACTGTTTTGGAAATATTAAAATAGAGTGTGATAAGTGAAAGAGCCCTGTAGAACGGGAAGATGATATATATGGAAGTAATTACACTTCCACTATTCTGCATATTCTGTATGACTAGATTTAAGATTCCCAAGTGTAGGAAGATACTACATCAATTTGCGTCTTTTTCAGGAGGAATCATCTAAAGCTTTGGGAAAGAACAAAAAAGTAAGAAAAGACAAGAAAAGGAGTGAACATTAACATCTGAAACTACATGAAAGGTTAATTTGCCTATAATTATATACAAATTCCACGGTCATCCAAGAATATATTGTGCAGAGAGAGAATCCTGGACTGTTCAAGTCAGCCAATTCATTGTGAACACCAGCATACCTTTTGTTCTTTGGTTATATCATCTGCCAAAATAGAGAACTTGTGATATTTTCATGTGTGTTTCAGGCTGATTCAGAAGGATTAACTTGAAGTTAATCACCACTGCATCTAATTTTAGAAAGGTAACAGTTGCCCAGGGCAGTACCTGAGTTAACTGTCCATTTCATTACATGTCAAGTGCCTTTGTTAGGTGGGGAAGAAGTGTCTCTAGAGGAACATAAATACCTGATTTCTCGTCATTGGGATTCTCATTTTGTTAAGTGAATATTACATTTTACTGCTCTTTATGGTTTATTGGAGTAGGGGCTCATTGAAGATTGATCTTCAAGAGTTTCTTCTTGTGATTTTAATTCATAAGTCTGTCACCTTTCATTTTATAGTATTCGTCATGGAGTAATGGATTAAGTGAAAATCCAGGCGTATATACCTGCAGTTAATGTGCTGAAGCGATAATTCATCTAACAGATTTGTTAGCATAAGTGTTATGCCTCAATTTTCTATTGCAAATTGGTGTTTGTGAATTTTCAAAGTGATTTTCTAGTCTCTACATTTTTGTTTCATTCTTGTACTGTTAAGCAATAAATACGGTTGTGCCAGTAGTCTCCTCCCACTGCTGAAATGTATTGGTGTAATAGTCTGGTTTCTTCGAACAACCTGGAAGTACTTTTCTTGTGATCTTCATTGAGGAATTAGAACTGTGCCCCTACTGTGATAGGTTAATGGGACATTTATGGAATGGCATAGAGGCGGCAGAACTCTGCTGGTGCAGAGTGACAGTGTGCTGTGGAGTTCTGTAAGTGTGGTGCGCTTTTCCTGTTCATACTGCAGCTATCTTTCTCAGCTCAATGATTTGTGGAGAGAAAGAACGAATCTTTGATGGGAAAAACAGAGAAAATCCCTCTTTTTTTCCCCCCATTCTTATAAAATCTTCCTTTCATCGGTTTTTTTAAAACTTGCTTTTTTCATTTGCAAGTTGTACAATTTACCACCAGGCATTTAGAAAATAAATTTATCCGTGAGATATTATAAGTCATTAACTATTCCCTTTCAGATAATAGTTATAAGCAACTATTAAAAATGATTAATTAGTCACAGATTTGCCTGAAATTCTCTTTCAAAGAGAGGGAACAGAAATAAAGAAGCAGTTTAGAACGGTGGAGCGTGGAAAACATCAAAGAAAAGTGGGCACATTGTTTCTTTTTCCTGTTCTCTAATGTTTTACTTTTAGGAGAGCCAACATCTTGACTTGGTATTTTTAATTAGAATTTAGTAAACTGCTTTACTCTGGAATGGATTCTGAGAGGTAAAATCTAAATTACGTTTGTTGTCAGTGTGTTTAATTGTTGTAACCCATATTTATTTAAAACATATACCTCAAATTACATGAAAAAGTATGTTTTATGTATTAACTGTTAAAGAACTTAAACCCCACTCCAGTACTCTTGCCTGGAAAATGCCATGGATGGAGGAGCCTGGTAGGCTGCAGTCCATGGGGTCGCTAAGAGTCGGACATGACTGAGCGGCTTCCCTTTCACTTTTCACTTTCCTGCATTGGAGAAGGCAATGGCAACCCACTCCAGTGTTCTTGCCTGGAGAATCCCAGGGACAGTGGAGCCTGGTGGGCTGCCGTCTATGGGGTCGCACAGAGTTGGACACGACTGAAGTGACTTAGCAGCAAAGGCTATTAATTAACATTAAAATGATTTCAGTTTTGGCATGTCAAAGCCTGTCAAAGAACATAAAAAACAGTAAGAACTGGTGCTACAGAAAAATGTTAGTTAATTTTTCTGCAACACCAAATTTGAATTTCATTCTAGCTGTTTTATATACATTTATTTAGGTCTTTATGCTGCTGCTGCTAAGTCGCTTCAGTCGTGTCCAACTCTGTGTGACCCCATAGATGGCAGCCCACCAGGCTCCCCCATCCCTAGGATTCATCTTTATAGAAAACCTTTTAATCTCTGATCCCATTTTCCCTCACTAAAAAAAAGGCAACAACAACTTATTTTTGCTTCTTTTATTAACCACATTTTCCAGACTAAAAAAACCCTAATATCCTTGGCCCAAAGTCAGCTAGTAAAAAGGAGAGATCCAGAAGTCTCCAATTATGGAACCTGAGTTATTTCACATTCTTCATTATGGACCTCTAACTAGTTATAGTATCCTTTTGGATATTTAAAATTTCTCTTGATTAGAAAGTTTTCAAATTCTCCAAATAATAATTTTCTATAGCCCGATCTATGCTGTGGCATATTTTATAGTATATTGTGTTAGTTAAAAAATATTCTCCATATGCCAGTATGAAAGAGCAAATAGCATCTACTTTTTAAATGGCAATAACAATGTGATTTGGAGATACATATCAGATACAGAGCCTATTTGAAGAGAAATTATATCAAATTGATCATAACCAAGAAAGAATAGCATGAAGCAGATACTGTTTGGAAGGCAGGTAAAATTTATTGTGAAAATTGTATAGCCACTTGTAATTCCACTGTCTAGAAATAACATTATTAACATTTGGTATGCTTCTATTTTTTTTTCCTATGCATGATTTTGTATATATGGCTATTTTTCTTTCCATAAAAATGGTATTAAACTGTATATACTGTTTTGTATCTTGCATATTTCATATAGAAGTATATTGTTAACATTTTCCCATGTCAATAAATATTCTTCTATGGCTTAATTTCTTATGGCTTTGTCATATTCCCTATTCTGGGTATGTATCAAAATTTACTCACCATTTAGTATAAACTAGTTTCCAATATTTAAGTTTTTTTCCAATTTCTCACTATTATAAACTATTGAGTTGTGTGCCAGAGATGGGGATGAAGACCAGATACATATTTCTGACTATAAATACAATACCGCAGCATGTAAAAACCATTCTTAACTCAGGAGGCAAACTATGATTTGTGATCCATACTTTGCCAACCCTTCGTGTAGACCAAGTAGAAAGAGAAACAGGCAGTTCAAAAGTATAATGCTAACAGATGGGATTTGGGTCTCTGGACCTAGAAAAAAGTGTGTTTTTTCCATTTAGCCCAGATTTTGAGCTGTATACTGTTTAGGGGCATGATAAAGTTAATTCATATTATCAGGATGCACAAAATGGAGGCTGCCCCAGTGGCCTGTCCCATGTCACAAATCTAAACCTAAGTCGGCCTGGACTGTCACCAATCACATGCTCCAGCTCAGTTTAGCTAGCTTACCTTGCCCGAGAAAATAGGACCTGCTCACCTTAGAAGGTAATTCCTGACCTCCTAGCCAATCATGCCGTTCCTGCCTTGCCTCTTCTAATCCCTATAAAAATGGCACTTGCCCAGAATCTCTCAGGAAGGGTGCTCTGCTGCTTGCCAGGCACTGCACTCCAATCCATGGACTGTTCTTCCTTGAATAAAGAACATCAAACTCATTACCAAGTCGTATTATTTTTGTCATTTGACAGCCAGACACATACATCACAAGTACACGTTTCTAATCAAGTAGATTTGGAAGGCAGAGCTGGATTTAAATTTTGCTTTCACTGGGCATGGAACCATCTTGTAACTTGTCTGTTACTTCTTTGAGCCTTATTTTTCTCATCTGTAAAGGGGAACTGATAATCTTTTCTCATAGGATTTTTGGAGGGTTGAATAAAATGAGATAATGTGTGAATTGTCACTAGTGTAAAGCTTCACACAAAGTGGGAGCTCAGTAGGTCGGTTAGTATATTATTATAAAAGAAGTGAAATCAGATTTGTCTGTAATCAGTAAGATCTTGGTACTGACACCTGAATATGCCACCCTAATATATCTCTGGCACATTGAGTTATTTTGAGCTGATTTTTTTTTTTTTTGAAAACTGCAAAAACAGCAGAAGCTCTGAAAACAGAGTAGGAGTTACCTTTTTGTAAGGGAAATCTACATTCATAAAGAAAATTTACATTAGAAGGGGGACCTATACCCGGAAGAGAGCTTTACCAGATAAAACTTTTAAACCTGAGATTTATCTGCCAGCAGGGCAATTTTTGCTGAGAAACATTTCCGTCTCTCACCTTCCTGTAAATTGCCTTTTTCCCATGCCTTACTCTCCAACTCTTTCCTTTGTGTTTAGCTGAGGATGGTATTTAAAGGAGTGGCTTGGTCCATCTCACAAAGTTTTACCCTTTTTTTTCCCCTGGTTATCTCCAGTGTATACCTGTAGCATAGTGTTAATAAACTGTTTTTCTCTTGTTAATCTGTTTTTAGCCAAGAACTCAGAATAGTAGAGGGAAAATCTGTTTTCCTCTCCTACACTGCAAAAGGGCATGAAAAGAAGAGCCTCTAATGAGAGATGATGATGGCCTGAATTGAGTTACTAACAGGGGAAATGGATGGAAATAAATGGATTTAAGGAGTATTGAGGAGGTAAACATTTTGGGGGGTTCTAAAATCACTGCAGATGGTGACTACAGCCATGAAATTAAAAGGTGCTTACTCCTTGGAAGAAAAATCATGACCAACCTAGATAGCATGTTAAAAAGCAGAGATGTTACTTTGCCAACAAAGGTCTGTCTAGTCAAAGCTATGGGTTTTCCAGTAGTCATGTATGGATGTGAGAGTTGGACTATAAAGAAAGCTGAGCACTGAAGAATTGATGCTTTTGAACTGTGCTGTTGAAAGTCCCTTGGACTGCAAGGAGATCCAACCAGTCCATCGTAAAGGAAATCAGTCCTGAATATTCATTGGAAGGACTGATGTTGAAGCTGAAACTACAGTACTTTGGCCACCTGATGCGAAGAGCTGACTCTTTGGAAAAGACCCTGATGCTGGGAAAGCTTTGAAGGTGGGAGGAAAGGGGGACGACAGAAGATAATATGGTTGGACGGCATCACCAATTCAATGGACATGAGTTTGGGTAGACTCAGAGTTGGCAATGGACAGCGAGGCCTGGTGTGTTGCAGTCCACAGGGCTGCAAAGAGTTGGACACAAATAAGCGACTGAACTGAACTGAGGAGGTGAAGTTGAGAGAACTTGGCACTAGATTTGAGGGCAGCAGGGAAGAAAGGAGTTAAGATGGCATTCAGGTCCTGACCTGGGCAACTGGGTAGCTGGACATTTAACCTGTTTTTCTGATTGGGAAGTCATTTCCCTGCCACTTAGATGCCCCTTCATTGCTATTGCTCTGCCACCTTACTCATCTCAGGTTGTTGCCTACTGAATGCTGCCAGTTTGGGTGTGATGCTTTGGTTCTGTCTGGCCCAGATGCATTAGGTTGGATGAAGGAGAAGCCAGACATCAGAGAAATTGGATTATCTGATGAAAGAACCCACAGAAACTTTCTTAAAAAGGGAAGGACATCCCTTGTGGTGCAGGGGCTAAAACTCTGGGCTACCACTGCAAGGGGCCCAGGTTCGATCCCTTGTTAAGGAACCAGATCCCTCATGCTGCAACTAAGAGCTCATATGCCACAACTAAAGATCCTACATGCCAAGACTAGATATAGCCAAGTAAATAAATATTAAGGAAAAAAGAAAGAAAAAAGGGAATGATCAAATCAGCATTATGGGCTGATCTCCAGTCAACATGGAGAATCTCTTTGGAGTCCAGATAGGAAAGTGAGTCATGAGACAGGCAGTGGTGTGCAGGAAGAAAGGCTGCTGGTTCCTGTACAGCTGTGATTCTCAACTGGTGGGCCCTCTGGGAAGGTGTGCATGAGAAATCCCAGAGGAGTCTTTTCTCCTTTCAGCAAGAAACACCACCATAAAGTCAAGCACAGCAGCACAGCTGAAGCCAAGGAGTAGTTCAGATTTAAAACAGGCAGAAATATTGTCAAAGAACGAACGTTGGCAGGATTGAATATTTTGTCAGAGGTAAGACTCGACAATATATAGAAGGAAAATGCCTACAGGTTTGAACCAGATATTTATATTGCATCATGGAAAAAAAGCAGAAAGAGTATAGAGCGCCAAGAAAAATAAGACTGTGTACAGTTATGGATAAAGTAGGCATCAATGTTGACTATGTGGAAACTTTTTATTCTTTTAAACTCAATATTTCCCATTTATTATTTTATCTATATCTGATTCCAGTGTAAAAATACAAAACTAATAAGACTCACTGGAAATGACACCAACAGCACAGGTGAAGAAAGTAAAGGTAGGTGAATTGGATAACATCAAAATAAAACTTTGCATCAAAAGACAATTAAAAGAGTGAAAAGGTGACCTATGGAATCTGAGAAAATATTTGTGTGAATCATGTTTCTAATAAGTACTCAGAGTACTATCCAGAATATATGGATAACTCTAAACTCAACAACAAAAACCCTGCAATCTGAAAATAAGCAAAGGACTTGAATAGATATTTATTCAAAGAAGATAAGCAAATGGCCAATGAGCACACAAACAGCTGCTCAACACCATTAATCATTAGGGAAATGCAAATCAAAACCACAGTGAGATAACACCCTCCACCCATTAAAATGGTTAGTAACAAAAGAACAGAACAGATGTTGGCAAGTGTGTGGAGAAACTGGAACTCCTGTCCCCTGTTGGTGGGAATATAAAATCATGAAGCCACTATGAAAAACAGTATGGTGATTCCTCAAGAAACTAAACATAAAATATCATATGATCCAGCAATTCCATTTCTTATATTTAAACACAAAAAAATTGAAAGCATGGTTTGGAGAGAGATTTTACATCTATGTTTATAGCAGCACTACTCACAATAGCCAAAAGGCAGAAGCCACCCAAGTGTCCATCAACAGATGAAAAGAGACACAAAATGTGTTATATACACAATGGTATATTTTTCAGCATGAAAAGGAAGGAAATTCTAACATATGCTTCAATATGGATAAACTTTGAGGACATAAGTGAATAATCACAAAAGGACAGATACTGTACAATTCTACTTATATGAGAAAACTAGTCAAATTCATACAGGCAGTAAGTAAAATAGTAATTGAGAGGATTAGAGTAGGGGAAGTTGGAAATAGGTACACAGTTTGGGGTTTGCAAGTTGAAAGAGTTCTGGAGATTGGTTGTACAACAATGTTAATACACTAACACTACTGAATGGTACACTTAATAAGATATGCAATTTAATTTTGTGTATTTTGTCGCAATTTAAAGAAATAGTGACAGGATCCTAAGTGGTCTAGAGTGGCAGTGGTTTTGTTCTAACTGTGGTGAAGGAACAAAGCAGGAGGGAAGAAAGCTGAAAGAAAACTCCAGTGAAAGGATGATAGCTGATGGAAGCTGTCCAAAGGCATGCGGCTGCTGAATCTGAGAAAAAAAATTCCCAACTGAAATAAAGAATCTGGGGAATTTAATTGGTGGAAGAGCCTCCCTAACAGTTCATTTTTCTATTACAAATGTATTGACAACGTCTACTTATAGGAAATGAAGTGCTGATGTCACTGGAGTGCACGGGGCTAGAGCATCTTGTGAGATCAAGGAGAAAAGGTAGGTGATGAATCAGTCAAGCAGAATCTTGTAGACCCTGATAAGATCTTTAAAAGAGTAATATGAAACAACTGAAAGATTTTAAGCAGAAGAAGGGAACAATCAGATTTGTCTTTTAGAAACAACTCTGCTTGCTTGGCAAAAAATACACTGAAAGGTAACAAAAGTGAATTATGGAAAGCATTTAATAGGCTATTGCAGTAATAAAAAGATTGTGATAGTTTGGACTAGGAATAATGGCAAGAGAGATGACATAGATGGATTTCAAAGATATTTAGGGAGCAAAATTATAATCCAGTGATGTACTAGATAATGGGATGAACCATTGGCATGGATCCATATTCTGATACTCTCATAAATACACCAGTTGAACTTTCTTTTCTTGGAGTTTCTCTGGTACTCCTATCCCTAAGATTTTGTGAGTTGCCAGTGACACATGTTTGCCTTCCCTCAANCAATGAAAGCTGTTTGTTTTTAAAACAACTTGTGATGAGTGATTAAAAAGTGGATACTGTACAATAATGTGCGATGTAAGAGATCATGGGACAAGTGAAATGAACCATCACCAACCACACCAAAGGCCATTCTTCATCCAGAGGGGATGTGTATATGGTGGGATTGGATGGGATTCCTCTATTATGAGCTCCTTCCAGAAAACCAAACAATTAATTCCAAGTACTGTTGCTAGTTAAACCAACTGAAAGCAGCACTCAACGAAAAATGTCCAGAATTAGTCAACAGAAAATGCGTAATTTTTCATCAGGATACTGCAAGACTGCATGTTTCTTTGATGACCAGGCAAAAACTATTGCAGTTTGGCCAGAAGGTTTTGATTTATCTGCTATATTCACCAGACATTGCACCTTTTTGTTTTCCATTTAAAGTTTTTACAAAATTCTCTTAATAAAATTTCAGTTCCCTGAAAGACTATGAAAGACACCTGGAACAGATCTTTGCTGAAAAAGATAAAAAAAATTGGGGAAGATGAAATTATGAAGTTGCCTGAAAAATGGCAGAAGGTAGTGGAGCAAAATGAGGAATACATTGTTCAGTAAAGTTCTTGGAGAAGTNAAAATTCTCTTAATAAAATTTCAGTTCCCTGAAAGACTATGAAAGACACCTGGAACAGATCTTTGCTGAAAAAGATAAAAAAAAATTGGGGAAGATGAAACTATGAAGTTGCCTGAAAAATGGCAGAAGGTAGTGGAGCAAAATGAGGAATACATTGTTCAGTAAAGTTCTTGGAGAAGTGAAAGATCTGTCATTTTACTTTGAAACCAAAGGAACTTTTTGGCCAACCCAAAAACACTTGCGTATCTGGAAGACCATCATCAGTTCATTTCCAGCTAAAATTTTTTATTTTCTTACCTCTTATCAGGGATTTCTTATTTTTGTGTGAGCCCTTTTAATGGAGAATTAATTTCTCCAGTAGAATTTAAGAATTTATGTTCTTACCTTGCTTATTTATAAAATGTATCCCAGAGATTTCTGATTTTTTTTTTTGGCTATTTGCAGTGAAAAAAATTGGCACAATAAATAAGTTTAAACTTAAAAAAAAATAATAAAAAAGAAAACATAATAGTAAATCATGACTGCCGGGAGCCAACACAGGAGATCCCACCCATGACAAGGTCATGTGGAAGAGACCTGATAAGCAAGGCTTCAGGACTCAAGAGACCCCCTGGACCTACTCCAGCATCTACCCCAAAACCAGAATCCGTCTGTCTTACTATTTTTATGCCCTTCACCAATTCTGACATTAACAGGGGGGCTATCCCCGACCATCTTTTCTGGAAAAAAAATCAACTTAGGGCTCTAGTTGATAAATCTCCTGGGCATGAAAGGAGTATTTCAAACCTCTTGTTAGCATTCTAGCTTACTTGGCAGGTTTATCCAGACTCTTGCAACATTGTTGAGCCAATGCTTGCTGCCAAGTTCCCACATCCCTTATCCATTGTGTTCCTGGGAGGGCATATAGTCAGGATGTAGAAAAAACAAGCAGTAGCCTTAGCATTAGCAACATTAGACTTTGAATTATTAAGTTCTTTCTTTGCTGTAATCCACTGAATCTTTGCTCCATAAAATGTAACTCTGTACTTTAAGGGTGATGCAGGCTAGGAATTTAGGAAGAAACACTTCAAGGGAAAATTATTGTTCCGGCTGACCAACCTTTATCAAAAAGAGGTCATAAAATTTCAACAGGCCTCCGGGCCAGAAGATAATGTACAAAAAATGAGACTCTTGCAGGAAGGAACCTGGTATTGATAAAAGTTAATACTGATGGAATGTTGAGTTGACTGCATTTTTCACTTTGCTCAATGTACAACTCAGGGCATGAAAGCCCTCTCTGAAAATAAAGTGACGGGCCTTTGCTCACTGAAGCTTGGTCACCCCGTGTCATTCATTCATTCATTCACCAACGTCATCCATCCTGAGGATATCCCTAGACTCTGCTGAGGCTGGACTCTGACACATGACCTTGGATTAAATAATAGATTCTTAGATATGACACCAAAAGCACAAGCAACTAAAGAAAAATAAATAAATTGGAATACATCAAAATTAAGACCTCTGTGCTTCAGAGGACACTATTAAGAAAGTGAAAAGACAAAACAGAGAATGGGAGAAAATTGTTTGTAAATTGTAGATCTGATAAAGATGAGTATTCAGAATATGTAAAAAATCTTACAACTCAACAACAAAGTAACAAACAACCCAACTGAAAAGCAAGCAAAATACTTAAATATACATGTCCCCAAAGACAAAATACAAATGGCCAAGACGCACGTGAAAAAATGTTTGACACTATTAGACATCAGGGAAATGAGAAATCACTTCATATCCACTAAGATAATAAAATAATTTTTAAATGGAAAATAACTAGTATTGGAAATAATGTGGAGAAACTTACATCCTTGTGTATTACTGATTAGAACGCAAAATGATGTAGCTGCCTTAGAAAACAATTTGGCTGTTCATCAAAAAGTTAAAAATAGAGTTACCATTTCACCAGCAGTTCTGTTTCTAGGTATAAACTCCAGAGAATTGGAAACATATGTGCACACAGAAACTTAGAAACAAATGTTATAGCAACATTATTCATAATAGCCCAGAAGTGGAGACAACCCAAATGCCCATCAATAAACAGATAAACAAATGTGGTCAATCCACAGGAAATATTGAAATATTATAATGAAATATTATTCAGTCATTTAGAAAGAATGAAATCAGATTCATGCTACAACATGGATGAATCTTGAAAACATTATTCTGTGTAAAAGAAGCTGGTCACAAAAGAGCACGTAATATATGATTTTATTTATATGAAATGTATAGAATAGGCAGAACTATGGATACAGGACTTTTCTGGTGGTACAGTGGATAAGAATCCACCTGCCAATGAAGCATTTGTTTTATGAAATTTCTTAATTCCAGTCTCTAAACTAGAGAGGCTAGAGAGCATTCATTGTGAAGTGGGAAGGAAAGCAAGGTTGATAAATACACTGCTGATTTTGTAGTATTAGATAAGGTGCAAAAGTAAACAAGATGACTCTAACTGCTGTAGATAAGATGGTGAAGGGATATTGAGTAGGTTGGCCCAGAAAGTAAACAAGGATTTATTTTATGAATTGTGCAGATAATCTGCACGTTTTTTTCTTCTTCTTGTAATTCTATGTGGAAAGAGAAAGCAATTCTACAGCCCTGGGGACCTAGCTTTAGGTTGTGTTGAACTGTTTTCACAGATATGGGCTGCCAAGTAGAGAACATTGAGGAAATAGAATAATGATGAAATCACATTGGCTACATTTCACTCTCTCACTTTGTGTGAACATACAGTTGTTAAGAGCAAAGCTCAGAAGTTTGTTCTTGGTACTCTACTTGAATTTATTTAAATTTATTGAAGTGTCAAGTTTTTTTGTAACTTGTGTACCAGTTCCCTACCTTCTCTATCACATCTATTTCTTTAAGTATCTACAGTACTTTAAAAATTCAAGCTCTGTAAACAAAAATATACATAAACAAATCCTGCCAACAATTAGCAATTTGCTATTAAACAAAGAAGTAAAATAATTTTCTTTTAGTGGATTGTGACTAATGGTCCAAGATCTATTGACATTGTTTAGATCCTTTAACTTAATTCATTAACTTTATAATATAGCTAAGAACAGAAATAAACATTACCTTGACTTATCCAGTCACTGTGGAAAAAAAAATGAATAGAAGGCAATTGAACATAGACTTAAAGATTCATCTTGCTTTTGTCAAGAGGGACACAGTAAGGAGAGGGTGTGGAGAAAAGGGAAACCTCCTACACCATTGGTGGGAATGTAAGTTGATATAGCCACCTTGGAGAACAGTATGTTGATGTTGTTTTAGTTACTAAGTTGTGTTTAACTCTTTGACGACCCCATTGCCTATAGCCCACAAGGTTCTTCTGTCTACGGGATTTCCCAGGCAAGAATACTGGAGTGGGTTGCCATTTCCTTCTCCAGGGGCTCTTCCCAACCCTGGATCAAACCTGCATCTCCTGCATTTCAGGCAGATTCTTTGCCACTGAGCCACCAGGGAAGTCTGGAGATCAGAATGGAGTTTCCTTAAAAAACTATAAATAGAGCTACCATATGATCCAGCAATCCCACTCCTGGGTATATATCTGGAGAAAACCATAATTCAATAAGATACACGTACCCCAGTGTTCTTCCCTGGTGGCTCAGAGGGTAAAAAGTCTGTCTGCAATATGGGAGACCTGGGTTTGATCCCTGGGTTGGGAAGATCCCCTGGAGAAGGAAATGGCAACCCACTCCAGTATTCTTGCCTAGAAAATCCCATGGATGAAGGAGCCTGGCAGGCTACAGTCCATGGGGTCACAAAGAGTTGGACTCAACTGAGCAACTTCACTTCACCCTAGTGTTCATTGCAGCACTACTAACAATAGTAAGGACATGGAAGCAACATAAATATTCATTGATGAAAGAATATATATGTGTGTGTGTGTGTGTGTGTGTGTGTGAAGAGAAAAAGTTAAATTTTAAAGCAATCCTTTGTTCTGTTTCTTAGGGGCTAGTCATGACTCATGGAAAAAGAACCTGCCCTCTATCTGATGACCTAGTCTAGTTTCCTGGCCTTGAAAGAGACCCCCCGGGTAATTGTTTTTCTGTTAATCTTTTCTAGAAAATTGGCTAACCGCCGCAAGGTGTAAGGTGGTCGGTCAGCCGTTTCAGCCTGATAACTTCCAGACCTATCTCTGTAAAGGTCAAGCTATGCCCACCAATCAGTTTGTTGAGATTGTCTTCACCCCACCTATACCTACTTGTAGCTTTTGTGTATAAAAACTTCTCTGTAACTGAGGTCAGGGTTCGCTCCTTTCGAGGATGATCGAACCCCGGCGCGCCGGTTCAATAAATCCTCTTGCTGTTTGCATCGAATTCGGGTCTTGGTGATCTGTGAAGCGACGTCTCCCGTGATTAGGCCGTTCAGGGCCTAACATGTGTATAATGGAATGTTACTCAGCTATAAAAAAGAATGAAATAATGCCATTTGCAGTGATATGGATGGACCTAAAGACTGTCATACTGAGTAAAGTAAGTCAGACATAAAAAGATAAATAATATATGATGTTGATGATTAGAATCTAAAAAATATTACAAATCAATCTATTTACAAAACAGAAATAGAGTCATAGATGTAGAAAACAAACTTATGGTTACCAGAGGCAAAGAGAGGTGGGGGGGGCAACAAATTGGGAGACTGAGATTGACCTATATGCACTGCTATGTATAAAATAGATAATTAATAAGAACCTACTGTATAGTATAGGGAACTCTATTCAATACTCTGTAATGACCTATGTGGGAATAGAATCTAAAAAAAGAGTAGATATATGTGTATCTGTTTCATTTTGCTGTAGAGCAGAAACTAACAACATTATAAATCTACAGTGCTCCAACAAAAATTAATTTGAAGAAAGAAAAGAGAGACAAAGCAAGAGGCTTAATCTTACCCAGCAGATGATGGACTCTGTATCGTAGTCTTGACGCCAAAAACTCAGCCTCTGTACATCACTACCTAATCGAATCTCATAGAGTTTTGGGTGAAGTAGAAAAGTATAGTTTCATTGCTTTGCCAAAGAGGGTGATACAGTGGGCCCCTGCCCTCAGAATTGTGTGTCCCAGTCTGGGGGATTTGGTGAAAAGTTTCACAGCAATGGTTAAAGGGTGAGGTTGCTGATAAGGATCAGGGTGTGTGCAGGTCTGCATTCCTTTAATCTAGCCTCAGGTGGTCTCCTGATGTGCTTCTGTGGTTCTTGAGGTTATGAAACTGTGATTATCTCTCTGAAATGAAGAATGCTTCATCTAGTAGTTACCATCTTCATTTAGATACTGTTATATGTATCCCTTGAGGCAGAACCAGGACCCTGCCTGCAAGGCTGTATTATTGTTCCTTGACTGCTTCTCCCTTGTCTCTGCATGGCCTCCCTTTTCTGATTAGCAACCTGCCCTTTGGAACTCAGGGAAGCTCATAGAAGCTGAAGCCTAATCCCTACAAGGAAGAAATGAGGAACATAAAAAGGTTTCCATGCCCAGGAACCCTACAGGTCTTGCTCAGTTTCAGTCTCCAACATCTTTCATTTCCTTCAGCCAACAGGAGACGANGATTAGCAACCTGCCCTTTGGAACTCAGGGAAGCTCATAGAAGCTGAAGCCTAATCCCTACAAGGAAGAAATGAGGAACATAAAAAGGTTTCCATGCCCAGGAACCCTACAGGTCTTGCTCAGTTTCAGTCTCCAACATCTTTCATTTCCTTCAGCCAACAGGAGACGAGGGCTTTCCTCACGCTCAGTAGGTAAAGAATCTGCCTGCAATGCAGGAGATCCGGTTTCATTCCTGGGTTGGGAAGATCATCTGGAGAAGGAAATGGCAACCCATTCCAGTGTTCTTGCCTAGAGAATCCCATGGATAGAGGAACCTGGCAGGCTACAGTCCATGGGGTCATAAGAGTTGGACATGAGTTAGCAACTAAACCACCAACAAGAGACTAAAACCATTGCCATGCAGGGACTTTCTAGCAGGCTTACCTTTAGGGACGAAGGGAAAGTACAAAAACCAAGCTCTTTTCTTCCTGAGACTATTTTGCATTTTCTTTATAGCTTTTTCCTTCTTTTATTCTTTTTCACATACTGATTTTTTTGTCTCCTTTTTTTTCTTAAGTTAAGCTGCCATAACTTTTCTGTATGCTTCTCAGTTTGTGTATGTAATTCCCTTTGCATTTCTAAAGCAGTACTTGCTAAAGCTTTCTTATTGTTTAATGATACCATGTTTTATAGCTCCCACAGCTCTGCCTAGTTGCCTCTGACTCATGTCCTTCAACTTGGTGGAAAGCTTTTGAAAGATCACACGAGAACACAACAACCAAAAACATTTACCATCCATGAGTACCCAGGAAGGAGCCCACTGTGAGGTGAAGGAAACACAGCTCCTCATTCTTCAGGAGGTCTCAGGCCTCTCCCCAGGCTGTTCTCCATCCAGCTCCTTGATATGTTTTCCTGAGCTACTTCTTTATTTCTCCATCATTCTTCCACTTCTGGGAAAACACTAAGGCAAGGGTGCAGTAAAGGATTAACTCAGCAGGCCTGGGTTGTCCAAATGCTTCCTATTTCAAAGAAAAGTTTGGCCATTGATCAGATCTTAGGAAATAACCTCTAAGGTCTTGGAATATCTTAGTCATGCAAGTGTTTTTATTTACTTGGGGCCTAGGCAAAGCCAGATAGTCTGTGTTAAAAAGGTGATTCATGGTGTGAATCTTGGGCCATGTGGTATCAGTGTGATCTCTGGAAGGGTTAGAGATTGAGTAATGAAGGTCAACCATGTGGATGCTAAATGCCCATATGATCAATCCCCCAGAAAACCCTGGACACCAAAGCCCAGGTGAGTTTCTCTGGTTGGCAATAATTTATGCGTGTTGCTACTCATCATTGCTAAAATCATGCACTATCCATATGACTTCACTGGGAGAGGACAGCTGGAATTTTGTGCCTGGTCTCTCCTGGACTCTCCCCTTTGCTGATATTACTTTGTATCCTGTTGCTGAATTAAATTGTGACTGTGAGTACAGCATCTTTACTGCATTGTGAGCCCTTTTAGCAAATCACACAACATGAAGGTAGTCTTGGTGAGCCCCGACAACAGAAAGGCAGACCAGTCAATCCTTCTGGTTTTTCCTTGAGATCTCCTCTCCTGGGGTGAGGTATTGAGAGCCTGACTAGCACTGGGGGACTCACTTGGAGCTTACAGTAGTGGGTCAACATTGAAAAAAAATCGGATGGTAAATATTTCAGGCTTTGCATGTCAATTGGTCTCTTGCAACAGGGTTAAAACCTGAATAATTTATTTTCTTAATAAAGTTTTATCTACCCTTTGGAACATCCACTCATTAACTACATCGTCAACTCTAGCACTCTAGTAGCATCAACTCACATACCCTGTTCACTCTGTGGGGGTATTCTGACCACTCTTACACCTTTAGTTAGGCCAGTTTTGTTCCTTGGTGTCTATCCATTAACAGGTTTGTGTCCATGGTGGTACTGGGTAAGGGGTGGCATATATCTTCTGGCTCAGTTCCAGGATATGAATCTAAAGTATGATATAGCTGGACACAGCACTCAAGTTCAAAAACCCTACATGGGAGCCCCTAATGTAACCAATGAGACAGAACTCGTCCCTTCTTGTCTACAAAATGAGTCCTTAGCTGCCATCTAAGAAAGGTAAAAGTTGGAAAGATGGTTGCTATTACTCTTTGCTGGAGACAAGCTCTTGGGATTATAACTAGGTTGTCAGTGCCCAGCCTGCTATCTCCTTTGGCCTCACTGCTGTGGCTCTTACCTGCTGACCTCCCACCTGCCAGCATCTGCATTTCCTTGCTGATGGCTCTTTCTGGTGGCCTGATACTGCCCTGCATATGTACCTCAGGCTGGAAATACCAGAGAACTGATGCCACCCTCAAACTCCAGCAATCTTTATCCAGTGATTTGTGGCTCCCTTACAGAATAACTCTTGAGAAGCACATTCTACACTGGCTTCCAGAGTGTCCCAGGAGGATTAAGATTTCATGAGTCAAAGTGGAACTTCAATGCACCCTTCTTGGCTTGCTTCCTTTTCCCACTCTTCTCCTAGTACTCCTGGAATCAGCTCTCAAATAAACTTCTTGTATAGATCTTTGTCTCAGGATCTGCTTCTGGGATTACATAAATTAAGACACCTGTCGGTTTGTCTGTTCCTTATTTGCCTTGGGCTTCTTTCCTGTTTTGTTGATTCTGAATACACTGATCCTTGATGCAGGTTTAGGTAGCTCTTTACTGTAAACTTTCAGTAGAGTCTGACCAGTACTGTGGATGGAAACTGGCTTGGGTTTTATGGATGGGTCCTGTAACAGCTTCTCTGGGCCCACAGTGAGTGAGGACGTAAGGCTTTAGCAGTGTTCCAAGTGAATGCTCTCTCAGACTTACTTTACATTTTTCTTTTAGCTCATTCTTCATGTCTTTCTTCTTTAATCACCCCCATTTCTTACCAAAGCCCTTTCCCCACTATTTCCTGGGATTTCCCCGTACCCCACAGATAAGATCAAGTCCCAGTAGTTTCTAGTATCTTGCAGTTTTTGACAGACTCAAGTTTCCACTGTGTATTATTTAGGTGGTCTGCGTTCTCCTGGGTGAGAGATGTGAGCTGTCATCCTAGGAGAGAGTGTGTGAGTGTGTATGTATGTGGTGTGGGGGTGGGGAGGTGAAGGGGAGATGAGGGTGAGAAATTATGGCTGTCACGCCTTATTTTTCTAAAGCATCTGGAATCTAACTGCATTAATGGTGACAGCTAGATAGTGTTCAGTCACTAAGGAAGACTCACAGAACCAAAATGAAAATGCTTACAAATCCGTGGTTTATTGCAGGAAGGGAATCTGATACAGCATCAGCATAGAGGAAAGATAAACATCACCGCCCAAGGCTGCTTTACAAAGAGGGTCTGGAGAAGTCAGGCTGAGCTCCAGATGTCCTCTCTTTGTAAGGGCCATACATGTGTGCTTCTTCCCTAGGACCAACTGACTTTGAGCACCGTGAACCTAGGGAGCCAGAATGGGAGTCTCAGCCAGGGTTTCTTATTCCCTGCTGGTTACATAGGCGTATTCTTGCTACACAATCAGCCCAACAGCACAGCTTCCTGAGACAGGCAGAGCAGATGCAAATCATCAGTCTCACTGTTACCGATCAACAAAGCTCAAAGCTGGAACAGACTGGCTGGGAACTCCTCAAACTCATGGTTCCAAAGCAACTCCATTAACCAGCGCATTCCATATCTTGATCTGGCTAATTCCAGTTCTTTTAGAGCTGGAACTTCCCCTCACAGCATGGTCTAGCTCCCTGACCTATGAGTAAGCCCTTTTTAGACCTAACGATAACTCTTGGTTTGACAGTAATTACTTGCCTTAAAGCATGACATAATCACAGAGACAAAATTCACTAAATTGCAAACATCTGTAATAACTCACAAGGGTTTGGTATGGATTTAAACAGATGAACAATCCAATAATATTAGTACAGACTAGCACTAACTGCCTCATATTTTGAACTAACTTTATAATACTTTTTTCTTCCTGACTTACAAGGCAATAGCACCCCACTCCAGTACTCCTGCCTGGAAAATCCCATGGATGGAGGAGCCTGGTAGCCTGCAGTCCATGGGGTCGCTAAGAGTCGGACACGACTGAGCAACTTCACTTTCACTTCTCACTTTCATGCATTGGAGAAGGAAATTGCAACCCATTCCAGTATTCTTGCCTGGAGAATCCCAGGGACGAGGGAGCCTGGTGGGCTGCCATCTATGGGGTCACACAGAGTCGGACACGACTGAAGTGACTTAGCAGCAGCAGCAGCAATGTGTATATCTATTAGGTGAGAGAGATTAAGCCATTTCTCCTCCATAGGAAGAACATCATGAGGAGGTTTTAATATAATCTCATACATTAGATCAATCTTGGTAATGCCATAAATTGTATTAGCTTCTACAATATTAAATTTATCTATGATTTGTGTATTATACCACACAGTAGTGTCATGGATACACAGTACAATGTAAATCAGATATAATTACATATCATTATTTTGTCCATTCCAACAAAATCTACCTTTTCTCAGAGAGGTGTAGGTTAGAGACCATGTGTGTCTCTGTTATTTCAGGACTCCAAACCTCTTGAAAACACAGTCAAATTCCTTTTCTCTGTCTGAGAGACAGTGGTTCTTAGTGAGATGTTCCACAACTGGGAATATCTTTTCTGTATGGGGAGCCCTCTAGTCCTGTTTAAAGTTTTGTCCAAAACCTGCTAGTAATGTTACAGGAAGGAACGATTCGCCATCAGTCATGACACTAAAGCTGCTAAAGAGCACTTTGAGAGGTAACATTCTCCAGTTACAAATTTCCACAGACAGTAGAGCCCACAGGTCTCCCATGCAGTGAGAATCTCTGGTTATTGGGCCTTAGGCAGCTCAGACTCCATTTGAGTTATGACAGCAAAGAGCCCAGATGTGGTGATATACAAGCCTGTTTCCACTGCTGAGTTTAGGCAGATTATCACAGTGTCTGTGCTGGTTGAAAAGCCCATTTTCCCAGTGCTGTGTTACCATCCAGTTGCCATTCTTATCTTTCCTCCTGGAGGAAAATGCCTTGAAGGTTCCCCATTTGTTCCAGAAGTCTTTTTTTTTTTTTTCCTTCAAAATATCTTTCCTCATTAAAAGTGAATCCCTCTTCATCAGTTACTCCTAGACCAGCTCCTAATTCTCCTAAGATTCTCTTTTTTCAATAAGGCAAAAGCTGTTTGATCCACCAGACCTGCTGTTGACATTTAGAGTATTAGCTTCTTACAATTAGGGCTCCCCTGATGGCTCAGCAGTAAAGAATCCTCCTGCAATGCAGGAGACAAAGGGACTTGGGTTTGATCCTTGGGTCAGGAAGATCTCCTGGAGGAGGAAATGGCAACCCACTCCAATATTCTTGCCTGAAAAATCCCATGGATAGAGGAACCTGGTGGGCTACAGCCCAAAGAATCACAAGGAGTTGGACACTACTGAGGAAAAGTTTTCTTACAATTAGGAAATACACCTGGCACCTGATCACATTGACTTAGGCTATAAGATACTGCAAGTACTTGTGACTGCTAAATAGACTTTGGTTTGGGTATGACATAGAGCTTCCCACAGCCATCCACACAGACTTTCAGGCTTTTCATTCTCAGGAGGGTGGGCCTACCAAGTTATACTAAATTATTTTCCTTTCTCAGTGATCCGAGTGTCTCAGTTGTTCCTCTACCTCTTTATGGCTTTTCACCCACAGTGTTGGGCAAGGAGCTATTTTCACACACATTGTTTTGACAGATGGAACATTTAGAAGATGAACTTCTACTCCTGTATTCCAGAAGATGAACTTCTATTCTCGTATTCCTTAAATCTTCACCATCAAAATTAATGGGCATGCAATTGTTCATCTAGATTATTATTTATCAGTGTGGATATATATTCCCTGTATTTTCTTCCTAACTCAGGTCTTCCATAATAGCTCTATCCTATGAAATAGGAACCAAAAGGCATAGCCACCTTCATATTGTTCAGACGGTTATGGTCAGACCTTTCGTTTATCCATCATAAGGACACAGACCACTCTCACAAGTGTATATATGTATGTTAATTGGGTTGGCTATTCTGCTCACTTCTTGATTATTCAAAAGAGAAGATTTTGATAAATGAGTCCTTCACCCAAAGGGCATCTGAGTTAAAACTAAGAGAATAATATTTTCTTGCTCTATGCTTCTCTTAAGGTACCAAAATTTATTAGACTTTGCCTTTTGTAACACCTGTTGATTAGCTAACTTCCCCTTAGCAATAATTTCAATTTTCTTCCACTTATCATTACTTTACTCCAAATATTTCTCGCTAATGAAGGTCCCTCTGGTTAAGTCACTGGGTTGGTCTATATGGCTGGCACAAGATGTGATAACCCTAAACAATAAGGTCCTACAGGAGAGCATAGTGAACTACATTCAATACCCTGTGATCAACCATAATGGAAAAGAATATGAAAAAGATATAACTTTTTATATATATCTGTATCATTTTGTATCTGTATATATATCTGTATCTGTAACTTTTATATATATATATATATCTGTGTATAACAGTCACACTGCTATACAGAAGAAATTAAACATAACACTAAATCAACTATACGTGCATGCCAAGTCACTTCAGTTGTGTCCAACTCTTGGGATTCTTAATGGTAGCTCTAGTTTTAGGGATTAACCACCACTGAGAAAGAAAATTTTGATGAAGTAGGGAGGAATTCTTTGTAAATTCCTGTAAAAGATAAACTCTTTTCACCACAAAAGTGTAATCATCTACCTCACAGAAGCCTATTTTTATTTTCCCTCACCTTATCTTGCAAAACACAGTGCTGGAGGTTTGTATATCAGTCCTTTGGTTCTTTGCCATGGCCATCTTCTTAAGCAAGTGTGTTTGTTATCCATGCCAATTTTCTATTAACCTGTGCTTAGTCCTTCAGTTGTGTCTCATTCTTTGAGACCCCATGGACTGTAGCCTGCTGGGTTCCTCTGTCTATGGGATTCTTCAGGCAAGAATACTGGAGTGGGTAGCCAGTCCCTTCTCCAGGGGATCTTCCAGACCCAAGGATCAAACCTGGGTCTCCATTGAAGGTGGATTCTTCACCATTGGAGCCATCAGAGAACCCTTCTATTAACCTACTCCTTTTGGATTGATAAGTAAAATGAGTCAATGGTATGTGATATTATTTTCCTTATTGTTGCCTGCATGGGCAGTGAACGGAGGACCTTGATATCAAGAGACGCAGCTGGAAGGCTAAATTCATTCTAAGTTTCTACCAAGTGTGAGGTAAGAGGAATGGGATGGAATGGGAAGAACCAGTTTGATTCTTCCTTCATCAATCTCTTTCCTTTGGAAAACTATATATATTCAAAAGATATGTAGGTTCTGAGGTATATGTCTTTTTTCATTACCCAGATCCTACTCTAGGTTTTTGAAGTGGTTACCTAATGAATACATATGAAGTAGAATTGTCCAATAAGGAAGCTCCAGGCTCAGCTTACAGTTACCAAGTGAGAAAAAATAGTCTTTTTCCCCCCTTCCATTGAAATTATAAGAAAAGGGGAAATGTAGCCAATTCCTTTTTTCTTCACTTTAGTAAATTTAGAAGCACTGCAAATGAATTAACAAATCATACTGGGATAGAATATGTTAATACAAGTTTCTTTATAATTTAATCATGTCATATAGACCATATGAAGTATTTTAATGTAAATTTTGGACATACAGTTTCATTTATAAAATACAAAAATGGGCATAATTAGTTTATGATTGTAAATGTCAAGACAGTTTTACCCACAGGATTGTCTGACTAGGTAAAGGAATTTTTGAGGTGCTTGTTTCTTTTTAAAAAATTTCTCCTTTATTTATTCAGGTCACGCCATGTGGGATCTTTGTTCCCTGACCAGGGATGGAATCTAAGCCCCCTGCATTGGATGTGTGTAGTCTCAAGCACTGGACCACCCAGTCTCAACCTCCAGGGAAGTTCCCAAGGTGCTTTGTTTCCTGCCTGGGGTAGTAGTTCCAGGGGTATGTTTGATTTGTAAAAATTAATCAGTTACACATCTATGATGTGTGTACTTTATAGAGTTGTGACTTATGTACTTTTGTTGTATATATCATACTTAAACAAAAAATAATGAGACAAAATGAAACAAAAGGTAGCCTTATTCCTTAGCACCTTACTTCTATTTAGTGGAAACAAGCAAGAAAACTTCCATTTCTGTTGTTCTTCTTTTCTTTGTATAGGTTTCTATTTCCATTTGGATCTATTTTCCTCTGCCAGAAGAATTTCCTTTCACATCTCTTGTAGTGCTAGTTTCCTGATGGTGAATCCTTTCAGCTTTTATACATCTGAAAAATTCTTTATTTCAACTTTTTTTTTTAAGTTATTTTTATTAGGTACAGAATTATGTATGTGAGTCAGGAAGCAACAGCTATAACTGGACATGGAACAACAGACTGGTTCCAAATAGGAAAAGGAGTGTGTCAAGGCTGTATATTGTCACCCTGCTTATCTAACTTATATGCAGAGTACATCATGAGAAACCCTGGACTGGAAGANGGGGGGGTGGCAAGGGGAACACATTTTGTTAGAGGATAGTGGCCTCCAAAATGAACTTTAGGGGATGGGAATAATTTCCAAAGGCAGAGATGGGGAGGGCAGAGAATTCCAAGAATTAACAGCGATATGCTGATAGAAAATCATTGCATATACCTTCCTAAGTGTGAGCTCCAGGCTCGCTTGTGTGCAGATGGGCTATATGAGAACAGCAAAGGGTGAAGATGGAATAGTTGGAATCTATACAATGAAGGCCTTTGAATACTAGTGTGAGTGTGGATTGGAGCTTATTCAGAAGGCAATGCGACATTTAACTGAGTGACTGGGCTGAAGCTTCACATTAGAGGCATCAGAAGAGACGTAGGAGGTGGGAGAAGCTGGAGCAGGGGGTGGCTTGGTTTCTGAGAATCCTTCAGTGACCTTGGCAGAAATCAGCAGTGAGGCTCTGAGCGAGGGTCAGTTCAGTCACTTAGTCATGTCCCACTCTTTGCAACCCCATGGACTGCAGCATGCCAGGCTTTTCTGTCCATCACCAACTCCTGGAGCTTGCCCAAACACATGTACATTGAGTCAGTGATGCCATCCAACCATCTCATCCTCTGTTGTCCCCTTCTCCTCCTGCCTTCAGTCTTTCTCAGCATCAGGGTCTTTTCCCAGGAAGCAGTTCTTGCCATCAGGTGGCCAAAGTATTGGAGTTTCAGCATCGGTCCTTCCAATGAATATTCAGGACTGATTTCTTTTAGGATTGATTGGTTGGATCTCCTTGCAAGGGACTCTCAAGAGTCTTCTCCAACACCACAGTTCAAAATCATCAACTCTTCAGCACTCAGTTTTCTTTATAGTCCAACTCTCACATCCATACATGACTGCTGGAAAAACCATAGCCTTGACTAGACAGAAATTTGTCGGCAAGGTAATGTCTCTGCTTTTTACCTAAAGAAGAGACATTACCTTGCCGACGAGGGTAAGAATGGAAATAAGTTTAGGAGACAGAGATGCAATGGGGGTGGGGTTGTCAGGCAGGAGAAAGACGTGTTAAAGACTGAGTTCTGGAGACGAGAGAAGTATGACATTCCTCAGAGAAATAGGGAGCATCTGGGAAAGCAGTTTATGCTTCTGATATTGCAATGATAAAAGTTTTGGAGGAAACTTCTAGTTAGAAAGATTGACTTAGGAATCCAGGTATAGAAATGACAGGATTACAGAAAAAAGTGGAAACTAATATAGAAGCATTAAAAATGTGCAGCAGTTTCATTTTTCTCCTCAGTTCTGCCCCTCCAGGTAACCAACACTAACAACTTGATATAGATCCTTCCACATCACTCTCTTTGCTCATGTGTGCAAGGGTGTGTGTGCTCAGTTGCTCAGTCACGTCTGACTCTTTGTGACCCCATGGACTGTAGCCTGCTAGACCCCTCAGTTCCAGGGGATTTTTCCAGACAAGAATACTGGAGTGGGTTTCCACTTTCTTCTCCAGGGGTTCTTCCTGACCTAGGGACTGAACCCAAATCTCCTGCATTGACAGGTGAGTTCTTCAATGCTGAGCCACCAGGGAAGCCCTTTATGCTCGTATAAACAGATAAAGTGAAAGTGAAGTCACTCAGTTGTGTCTGACCCTTTGCGACCCCATGGACTGTAGCCTACCAGGCTTCTCCGTCCATGGGATTTTCCAGGCAAAAGTACTGGAGTAGGTTGCCATTTCCTTCTTAGGGGAATCTTCCCAACCCAGGGATTGAACCTGTGTCTCCTACATTGTAGACAGATGCTTTACGCTCTGAGCCACCAGGGAAACCCACAAAGATAAATACATGAGTATATTTATGTGAACAGAGAACATTCTGTTATAAAAATATGTATCCCCCTCCATCTTCACAGAGCTGTATAACTTTTAGATGATACTCAGCATTTAAAATGGATGATGTATTTTGACTATTCCAAAGGAAGTAAGGACTTGTATACCTCATGGTCAGAAGGGATGGGGTAAAAATATATCCAAGGGAGAGCGACTGAGGCCTGAAGCTTTTGAATGAAGATGGTTCTAGACAAGAACAGAGTGCCTCTGTATAAGGCCCAGGGTCAGCATCATGGCAGGCCCACCACTGGGTCTTGAGCCTCACACTCTGTGGTTCCTCTTTGAGAAATGTCCCTGCAGATGTGATGACTCAGCAGTTCTGGTGGTCCTTCTCTATCGTTAGGTGGATGGGAAAAGAAATGGCTTTGCTCCTGATGAGAGCAGTTGGACATGGGCTAGAATCTCTCTTAATCAGCCGGTCTCATCCTTCACTTTTCCCTGCCCCCTGCCAGCTCCATCCAGAGGTCCACTGATCTAACGCCATATACACCATGACAGCACAGGGCTTGGCAGCATCTTTGGGAGCATTTTGTAACAGGTTTAAGTTTTGTGTCAATCCTGTTCTTTCTCCTTTGCCATGCTCCGAAGAGTGTCCTTTTAGCTCTGAGCCTATAGGACCTCATGGTGGTGGTGGTGGTAGACCAAGATGGGCCTTGTGAGAGATTTTCTGTAGCTGTAAGATAGAAATTCTTAATACTTAGAGTCATGAGATCCAGAGCTCCACATCCACGTGGTGATGCCAGTGCAGGTAAGAGCATCGCGTGCTCCGTATGGTGGGCTTTCTGGCTGAATGTCCTCTTGTCACAGGTTTTTGAACTGGCCTCCTGTAGAAGTAATTTCTTAAAATTTGTGCCATCTGAGCAGCTTCCTAGGCTGAATTTAGTTGAAAAGGAAAGATTTATTGAGGAAAAATTCCAGTATCAGGTGTATTAATATACCTCATCTATATATTATTCCAGAAAAATATTATTTATATCTATACTGACACCTATAAAATTGTTATCACATGGCCAATGCTTCCATCTATGGGTACCTTTTTCATATCTACATTTGTGTGGGTATGTATGGCCTACAAAGCACATGATGGGTGATCCAGACAGGATCTTCAAGGGCAAAAGGTTATTGTTGATGACAGAGTCTGAACCACATTTTCAGAATGGCAAAGTGTATCTTTAATATAAGTGTAACTCAGAAGTGTTGTGGGTTCAGTTCCAGACTGTTGCAATAAAGCAAAAATCAAAATAAGAGTCACATGAATTTTTTGGTTTCTCAGTGCATGTAAAAGGTATAGCTGCAGTCTACTCAGTGTGAAATAACATTATGTCTAAAAAAAATAATGTACATGCCTTAATTTAAAAATATGTTATGGTAAAAAATGCTAACCATTTTCCAAGCCTTAACGCAGTCATAATCTTTTTTGCTCATGGAAAGGTCTTGCCTTGATGTTGATGGATGCTGACTGATCAGGGTGGTGGGTGCTGAAAGCTGGGGTGCCTATGGCAATTTCCTAAAATGAGACAACACTGAAATTTGCCACATTCGTCAGCTCTTCCTTTCACTTGAATAATTACAGGTCATTCTAGGCTTATTAATCGGCTTAGTTGAAATGTTGTTATGTCTCATGGAATAGGGAAACCTGAGGAGACAAGGAGATGGCAGGCTGGTGAGGTCAGAACACACACAACATTTATGAAGTTCACTGAATTGTTTGGGCAAAGTTCATGAAGCTCCAAAACAATGAAAACAGTAAAGATCACCACAACAAACATAACAATAAAAAAATAAAAATATTGTGAGAAGTAGCAAATGTGACATAGAGACGCAAAGGAAGCAAATGCTATTGGAAGAAATATCGCTGACAGGCTTTGCTCGATGCAGGGTTGCCATGAACCTTCCATTCATAATAAATGCAGCATCTGTGTAGTGCAACAAAGCAGAGCACAACAGAGTGAGTGTGCTGGCACCTTGAGGCCTCAGATCTGGACTCTTCTCTTTCCCTCTGTGTTAGCCAGCTCGGGTTGCCCCAGCAGAATAACCACAGTCCGAGTGACTTTATAGCAGTTCACTTTCTCAGAGCTCTGGAGGCTAGGACATCCCAGGTGCCAGCTGATCTGGTGCCTGGTGAGGGCTCTCCTCCTGGCCTGTAGATGGCTGCCATCTTGCTTCATCCTCATCTAGCCTTGAGAGACAGCAGGTGACTGAGCTTCCTGGTGTTTCTTCCTCTAAGGACACTAAGCCTGTTGGGATTAGGGCTCTACCCTTACAATCTAATTTACCTTTAATTACCTCCTTATAGGCCCTATCACCCTGGGGATTCAGGCTTCAGCACGTGAATTTTGGGGGAAGGCTGACACAAACGTTCAGTCCATAACACCCTCAATACAATCACTGTTATCCACATATTGCTCTGCTGGTCCAAAGAATTCACTAGGGCTTTCAGCTTTCCCTCTACCTTTTGACTGTCATTTTCTCATGGAAGATGCAGGGTTTTTTTTTAACTTTATTTTTAATTGGAGGATAATTGCTTTACAATATTGTGTTGGAGACCCAGGTTTGATCCCTGGGTTGGGAAGATCCTCTGGAGAAGGAAATGGCAATCCACTCTGGTACTCTTGCTTGGAAAATCCCATAGACAGAGGAGGGTGGTAGGCTACAGTCCATGGGGTCGCAAAGAGTCAGACACGACCGAGTGACCACTTTCACTTTTCTGCTATGTATCAATATGAATCAGTCATAGCTATATATATGTTCCCTCCTCTTGAATCTCGCTTCCACTTCCCACAAGATGCAGCTTTTTAACTGGCTTCAGAAAGAAGGGGCTATTCAGGATTGACAGCAATTTTTAATGAAACTAGACTGCCCCATTTTCATCTACTCATTCATCCGATACTGATTTTTTTGAACCAGGCATCCTTTTAGGTGCTGGGGATATATCAGGGAAAATACAGTAAAAAAGAAAAAAAAAAAAATCCCTGCCTTCATTGTGCTTGTACTTCTTCTGGGAACATGGGTGGGGAGACAGACAATAAACAATATAAATAAATAAAATTACACAATGTTTTAGAGGTTGATCATTTGCTACTGAGAAAAACATAGTGGGGAGGAAGTATGTTAGAGGTAGAGGTTACAGTGTAAATTTCAGGGTTAGGGCTCTCGGAAGAAGATTCAGCTGAGTAAACAGAAGGAGACTTGAGTAAACAGAAGGGAAGTGTGCTGCATGCCAGGATACCCAGGCAAGGATCTGAGAGTGTGGGTGTGGGTGTGGGTGTGGTGTCTTTGAGGTCAGATAGGGTGAAGAGATATCACTGCCAACAAAGGTCCATACAGTCAAAGCTCTGTGTTTTCCAATAGTCATGTATGGATGTGAGAGTCGGACCATGAACTGAGTGCCAAAGAATTGATGCTTTTGAATTGTCATGTTGGGAAGACTTTTGAGAGTCTCTGGGACGGCAAGAAGATCAAACAACTCAATACTAAAGAAAATCAACCCTGAATATTCACTGGAAGGGCTGATGCTGAAGCCGAAGCTCCAATACTTTGGCCACCTGATGTGAAGAGCCAACTCTTTGAAAAGACCGTGATGCTGGGGAAGATGGAGGGCCAAAGGAGAAGGGGGCAGCAGAGGATGAGACAGCTAGATAGCATCACTGACTCAATGGACATGAATTTAAGCAAACTCTGGGAGACAGTGGAGGACACAGGAGCCTGAGTTGCTGCAGTTCATGGGGTTGCAAAGAGTCAGACATGACTTAGTGACTGAACAACAACAAGGGTGAAGAGGAGTAAGCCAGGAGTGGAGGAGTAGCAGAGGGCTTTTTCTCTCACACTGTCCCCACCTTACAGAGTTTCTATGACAGTTAGATGAGATGATATATAATACACACAGGACAGTGTCTGGCATATGGTAACTGTGTAATACCTATTGAAGGGAAGTGAAGTCGCTCAGTCGTGTCCAACTCTTTGTGACCCCATGGACTGTAGCCTACCAGGCTCCTCCATCCATGGGATTTTCCAGGCAATAGTACCGGAGAAGGCAATGGCACCCCACTCCAGTACTCTTGCTGGAAAACCCCATGGATGGAGGAGCCTGGTAGGCTGCAGTCCATGGGATGGTTGAGGGTCGGACACGACTGAGCGACTTCACTTTCACGCATTGGAGAAGGAAATGGCAACCCACTCCGGTGTTCTTGCCTGGAGAATCCCAGGGACAGGGGAGCATGGTGGGCTGCCGTCTATGGGGTCGCGCGGAGTCAGACACGACTGAAGCGGCTTAGCAGCAGCAGCAGCAGTACTGGAATAGGTTGCTATTTCCTTCTCCAACAATACCTATTTAGCTGTTATTAATTTATTTGAGTTAAACGTGTGAGCCATTAGTCAACTCTAGATGTTGTGAAAAATACAAAGATCGACTTCCAACACGGTCCCAATCTTAACACGTGACAATGTTATAAAGTAGAATGTGTCTGTACACGAGAGAGGGAGAGATGACTGAGGTGCCAGGAGAGGGCAGGTGACAAAGGGTCACTTCTACCTAGGAAGGTCCAATAAAGAGGATAAGAAAGATAACCTTTTTTTACACTAAGTAGATGTGTATANGAGTAAACAGAAGGAGACTTGAGTAAACAGAAGGGAAGTGTGCTGCATGCCAGGATACCCAGGCAAGGATCTGAGAGTGTGGGTGTGGGTGTGGGTGTGGTGTCTTTGAGGTCAGATAGGGTGAAGAGATATCACTGCCAACAAAGGTCCATACAGTCAAAGCTCTGTGTTTTCCAATAGTCATGTATGGATGTGAGAGTCGGACCATGAACTGAGTGCCAAAGAATTGATGCTTTTGAATTGTCATGTTGGGAAGACTTTTGAGAGTCTCTGGGACGGCAAGAAGATCAAACAACTCAATACTAAAGAAAATCAACCCTGAATATTCACTGGAAGGGCTGATGCTGAAGCCGAAGCTCCAATACTTTGGCCACCTGATGTGAAGAGCCAACTCTTTGAAAAGACCGTGATGCTGGGGAAGATGGAGGGCCAAAGGAGAAGGGGGCAGCAGAGGATGAGACAGCTAGATAGCATCACTGACTCAATGGACATGAATTTAAGCAAACTCTGGGAGACAGTGGAGGACACAGGAGCCTGAGTTGCTGCAGTTCATGGGGTTGCAAAGAGTCAGACATGACTTAGTGACTGAACAACAACAAGGGTGAAGAGGAGTAAGCCAGGAGTGGAGGAGTAGCAGAGGGCTTTTTCTCTCACACTGTCCCCACCTTACAGAGTTTCTATGACAGTTAGATGAGATGATATATAATACACACAGGACAGTGTCTGGCATATGGTAACTGTGTAATACCTATTGAAGGGAAGTGAAGTCGCTCAGTCGTGTCCAACTCTTTGTGACCCCATGGACTGTAGCCTACCAGGCTCCTCCATCCATGGGATTTTCCAGGCAATAGTACCGGAGAAGGCAATGGCACCCCACTCCAGTACTCTTGCTGGAAAACCCCATGGATGGAGGAGCCTGGTAGGCTGCAGTCCATGGGATGGTTGAGGGTCGGACACGACTGAGCGACTTCACTTTCACGCATTGGAGAAGGAAATGGCAACCCACTCCGGTGTTCTTGCCTGGAGAATCCCAGGGACAGGGGAGCATGGTGGGCTGCCGTCTATGGGGTCGCGCGGAGTCAGACACGACTGAAGCGGCTTAGCAGCAGCAGCAGCAGTACTGGAATAGGTTGCTATTTCCTTCTCCAACAATACCTATTTAGCTGTTATTAATTTATTTGAGTTAAACGTGTGAGCCATTAGTCAACTCTAGATGTTGTGAAAAATACAAAGATCGACTTCCAACACGGTCCCAATCTTAACACGTGACAATGTTATAAAGTAGAATGTGTCTGTACACGAGAGAGGGAGAGATGACTGAGGTGCCAGGAGAGGGCAGGTGACAAAGGGTCACTTCTACCTAGGAAGGTCCAATAAAGAGGATAAGAAAGATAACCTTTTTTTACACTAAGTGAAGAACGAGAAGGAGTTAAATAGACTTCTCTATAAAAGAGAGATCTTGAAGGAAGAAGAACGTTCTTGGAGAAAGCAAAAAGATGTGGCAATGTCAGATGTGTTTAGGGGAAGGGCGGCCCATCCTGTCTGGGTCGGATCATGAACACAAAAGATGATGTGTGCTGTATATGGCTAGAAATACATGTTGGGACCGGAATTTAATTTGGAAAGTAATAAGGAGCCATTGAAGGCATGATGTTTGTGACAGCTATTTTTAAAATGGTATTTAAAGAACATGTAAGAGAGTAGTACTGAATGTGTTGATGAAATACCATGAATTTCTAAATTATAATCAAGCAGTTTGGGGTCATTTCAGAGACTTCATCGTGTCATGTTTGCGTCTCTTTGTACTCATTGATATGTGCTATATTTTTTAACCTTCATTTTTTTCCGCCCCGTGCAGGTATGATCTCCATTCCTTTATTCATCCCTCACAAGGTCTTCAAATGGGAGTTTGAAAAGAACATTTGTGTCTTTTGGCTCACTACTGACTATCTTTTGTGCACAGCATCTGTGTATAACATCGTACTCATCAGCTTTGATCGATACCAGTCAGTCTCAAAGGCTGTAAGTCAAAACATTAATTTATCCTTCTTAGAAGATTATATATTTGTAAATTTTATAAACTTTGGGTTCCTAAGCAAAAATTTTTGTTTGTTTATTTAATGACCAACCTTAGAGAAGCCCAATTACCCTTTTGTTGGCACTAAGTTCTCACTGGCTGTTAGTGAACACTTTCTGTGTGTTTGGTTAAGTCACGCCCCTGCGTTCAATGAAAATGGGAAAATGTCCAACAGAATCCAAGGCAAGTTGTGAGAAGTGGTAAACTGAGTCTGTAGTAGGCTGGATGTGCATGAGTCTCACAGTAGGTTTATCTGTTCAGCTCCTTAGAAAACTTGAGGCCTGAATGTATTCTTCATGATTGAACTTGGTGGGCAGGAAGAAAGGCTCCCAGACTTCTGCATGTCATGAGGAAATTAATTTTGCATGACCAAAGGAAAAAACAGTGTACAGGGAAGCCACAGGTTATACCAGTAGAACTAACCAGTGCCAGTTTAGGACCCATGCCAAGCAAGTCTGAACTAACCAAGATCTGGAACAGTCTCATCAATTAGTTCATGACAGTTCTTAAGCAAGCTAAATTTATCAGCAACAAAGGAGAGAATAAGATTGATGTTAGTAAGGATGAGGGATGAGAGGAGGCCACAGAAATAATGGGACAGTGATCTGAAGAGTCTGAGACCTTGATGGGAAACTTCCTTCTCCTGAGTCCCAGGGACCTAAATGTATGAGGAATGATTTTGCGACAGGGATTTCGTTAAGGACTGGAATACAGAACTGAATCTGCAGAGTCTTTTTTTTTTTTTTTTGAGGAATATAACAGTCTAATGTGGAAATGGATCCATAAACAAAGGGACTAAGTGTGGTGCTGGAGGCATTGAGAGGCCAGGGACAACTCTGTCCTGGGAGAGCTGTGCATCTTGGAGGCAGAGGAGACTGGGAGGGTGCATTGGATAAGATTAGGATAAAATACCATTACAAAGAGATTCCAAAATGCTGAGACTCAGACTATAACGCAGAAGTTAATTTTTCTCTCATAGAACAGTTCAGGAAGATTAGAAGGCTCTGCTCCAGGAGCTCACCCAGGGACCCAGGCTCTGTCCTCTCTAGAGCAGGCACTTATGGCATCTGTTGCAATTGCTCAAATAAAACTTTATTATCCAAATAGTTGGTGGGCCACACGTGCTCCATGATCAGTGGTTTGCTGACCCCCATCCTAAGTCATTAATCTCCTTGGCATGCTCAAAGTCAAGTTGTCATTTCAGGTTTCAGAAAAGAAGAGCAGAAGGCAGAAGTCCAGGGCAAAGGATTTTCTTTTAACCACGTAGTGCAGACTCACACAATCATTTCCACTCACCTTGCACTGGTGAAATGTAGTCACATGGCCTTACCTTATTGTAAGGGAAGCCGGGAAGTGTGCTCTCTAGCTGAGCTGCCACATGGCAAGGAAGAAGTAGAGAATGGGATGCGGTGGGACAGCCAGACACTTGACATTGAGCACTTCACTGGCACCAGAGTCCACTGCAGTTTGTACTGGACGAACTCTGGAGAGAGCACAGATCAGTTTGGATTAGCAATCCAGAAGTCTATAATCTCACATTTTTCAAACTGCAGGTAGTAACTCATTACTGAGTCATGAAGTCAATTCAGTGGCCAGTTACATCACTTTTTCTTAGAATGGAAAAACATGAAAAGAAGTAGAACAGAACTTACAAATTAGAGTAAATCAGAGTACCCTGTGTATAATAAAGGTAAGAACTGTTTTATGAATACTTCTGTCAGTATCCTTAAGGGTTTAAAATGCATTTCTTACTTGAGGTTACAGTCAAAATGTTTGAAAAGCAGTGCTCTAGTTAATTATCTTTCCCATTTGTACTTTAAACATTTCCTTTCCTTCTGAGTCTTCTTTTTAATCTCAACCGAGTGTTCCTAGTTAGTGTTCACTGGGACATTTCTTCATTGCAGGCTCAAGCTCTTGAGTGAACCTCAGGTTTGTGTAAAGGAAAGGGGCGGCTTTCCCAGTTAGAAAAAAGGCTTAGACATTACAGAGAGGTGAGGAGGGATGCCCAGAGAGAAAAATGCATGGGTTCATTGCTTGGTCCTGCCCTGAGAAATTCCCTGGCAATGCGGGCTGTAAACTTGGTGCGGGCCAGGTGAGCTGGATCCGGGTCCCTAGCACTCGGCAGAGACACGTGTAACAGGTGCTAGAGGCAGCGGCGTGTGACTGCTCACGGGGGTGCGCAGGCAGCGCCAGCACCTCCGCTGGCTGAGTTCCAGCACAGCTGTAGGGAGCCAGAAGGAAACCTTCAAAGACCACAGGAGCTCGTAGGAACTGATCCTGGGGAACTGATCCCTTGCTCTAGCTAAAAGTCGAGAAGACAGCGTAACAAGTGAGGGTAACAGGCGGGGCTTGAGAAATGGAAATCTGACAATAACCCAGGAAAGGAAGCCTCAATGCAAATGGCCATGCCTGACAAGCACTTAGAATGGCCCTGCAATCCCCTCTCATTAGTAACACTAGCACGGTCCAGGGGCTGCTCTGCCTCACAAAAGAAACTTGATTGACAGAATGCTTGGATGTCTTATGGAAGTGGGGAAGGAGGCAGGGTAAGAGGAGACATCCTGAATAATGGACACATTCTGTAAAAGGTGAGAAGTGGGCCACGGATGAATTTCAGGGAGGCATGGGCCTGGATTCAAGCAGTTTTGAACTGTCATCTGTCTAACATGCTACCCCGAGATGAGGGAAGAGATTGGCATCATCATCTCAATTCCCTTGGATGTCTGTTATCCCATTTGACCTTACACATAACAGAAAAGAGATCACTTTCCAGCGTATTGTACCATATCATTAAAAAGGCTGAACAAAGCAATTAAAAAACTAAATGCAGTTTTATGACCATCTGGGTATTGTTACTATCTTCATAATCATTAGACTTAAGTGCAAGTATTAATTAGTGGTATGAGAAGCAGAAGGCAAAAAGATGTACTGTACATGGGAGCTTGTGGTTAGCACCATATACATTCTAGGTTAGCCTCAGAAATACCAGTAATTTGGGAAAAGAGGGAAAAAAGGGGAAAAAAAATATTCCCTGATTAAAAAAAAAAAAAGTAACTTAAAAAATTTAAACAAACCTCCTTTTACCTCTAGCCCATTGGTGAGCCCTCCTCAGCACATATAAGCCATTAAAGAAAGACAGTGCTTAGCACTGTTATACCCTTTTAATGAAAATGAGAACATACTTCAGGACAAGACTTAAAAACTCAGAGAAAATGGTACTTGAAAGATGGCGAAAAGGGAAGTGTGTTCCCACATCATGGGTAAATCATTTCCTTTTCCTTGAGTATAAGCAGAGAAACACAGAACATGGTTGGAAGAAATCTTACTGATCTGAAAGGGGTTTGGAGAGATTGTCTGCTCCAAGTCCCCTTAGAAAACTCTTGGGCCACATGGTTACCCCTAATACAGGTAGTTGGCATGTTAGATTTCTTATAGAACATATTCCTCAAGATTTTAGCATCTATCAAAGGTCCTGGGGTCTGAGAGCAATCCTCCCCCACAGAATCTCATCTTTCCTGATAGAAGCCTGTCCCTGTGCTCAAGTGGACTTAGAATATTCTTCACTCCTAAAAAAGACCATGGCACTCACCACAGCCATGTCTCCCCAAGTGGCTGGCCACCATTGCTTCAGTACCATTTCTGCTGGGTGGATATGTTTGTAGAAAGAAATGGTAGGTTCTGCTCAGTAACACTGTAGTCTCTCACTACAGCTGATTTAACTCTTTCTTTTTTGCATCATCTTGCGGGAGGAACGTAAGAGTTCTTTCCTTTTTGACCCCACCTTGAAGGCTCAGCATAAACTGCAGAATAGATTCTGTCTTTCAAACTTTTTTTACTGTGACTTCAGTGATAAATGCATTTTTCACTGTGATTCGGTATGCACATTCCTCTCTCTCTTATGTATATCTATTAATGTTTTCCCAAAGCAAGAGTTTCATCAAACAATACATATCCTTATGATGTGTGATGCATTCTGACACTGATTATCCCAATTTGTTAAAAATGCTGCTCACAACCCAGCTGGCAGGTTAAAAACACTGTGGACATGTTCACTCAGTTTCAGTTAACAGTTCAGATTAGTGTCTGTGGACTAGGAAAAATTGTGTTCTTCTTTTAGATATTAACCTTGACATTTTCCATAGTGTCAGATGTTTAACCTTAAACTGTAAGAAACCCTACATCTCAGCCCAGGGTTCACCAAAACCAAACCCTCTGCCCTGGCCCAATCACATTACCCAGATTCAGTGACCAGCTCCACTGTGCACGTCATGGAAACTCCTGAGGGCTGACGGTATGCTTTGTACAATCAACATGTGCTCATTGTATTAAAAATAATTTATTTGGTTTCTTTTAGGTGTCTTACAGAGCTCAACATACTGGGACCTTGAAGACTGTGACTCTGATGGTGGCTGTCTGGGTGGTGGCCTTCTTAGTGCATGGGCCAATACTAGTTTCAGAGGTTAGGAAGGAATTGGGGGGGGATTGCAAACCTGAATTCCTTAAAAAATGGCATATCCTTGCCCTCACGTTACTGTTCGAATTCCTGATCCCAGTCTTGCTAGTGGCTTATTTCAACATGTATATTTACTGGAGCCTATGGAAGCGCAGTCATCTCAGTAGGGGGCATTCTGGATTCATTTCTGCCCCTTCCAGTAGCCGTGGACGCTCATTTAGGAATGGACTGTTTTCGAGGCCGTCTCTTTCCAACCTGGAGGAATCAGCAGCATCCCTTCGTTCTGAGAAATCAGGAAGAAAGAGCAGCCTCTTGTCTTCCTTAAGACCCCAGATGAATAGTTTAATCATTTCCAAAACGAGCTCTCTCTCCCATTCAGATTCCCTAGCTCTTCACCAAAGGGAACACTTTGAGCTGAGCAGAGGCAAGAAACTAGCCAAGTCACTGGCCATTCTCTTGGGTGTTTTTGCTGTTTGCTGGGCTCCCTACTCTCTGTTAACAATTATTCGTTCATGTCATAGCACACACTCAGATCTCTCAAACGCTGTGTATGAGTTCACATTTTGGCTTCAGTGGTTCAATTCCTTTGTCAATCCTTTTTTGTATCCCTTGTGTCACAAGCATTTTCAGAAGGCCTTCTTGAAATTATTTTGTGTGAAAAAGCAGTCCATACCATCACAAAATCGGTCAACATCTTCCTAAAGATAATCATTTTGCTTATGTAAACTTCAGTCTTGCTCTCACTTAAATGAGTCTGGCTTTCATCGTGCCCTTTCCACTCTACTGGAAAAGTCCATAAAATTGTAACACTTGAAATCTTAAACAAACAAAAAACCCCTGGAACCTAGAAGTCAGTGGAAAATTATTCCGGTGAATAACAGCATCATTAGAAACTGACAATAATATTTTTGTAAACTCAGAGCCACAAAAGCACTATATTTTTCTTAGTCATCATCTCTTCTTTGTCTTTTAGATCTTAAGATAACTTTGATTGTGAAATTCAAAAATTTTGGTTTTCTTACTATATGTTCAGTGTTGCTACAGTCTTAACTGAATTTCCATTTTTATTTTACAGTGATGAAAACTCATCACGTTTTAAGATCATTCCCTAAAGCATACAATAGGAAAAAGAGCTCTTTAGCCCTTTTTCCTGGAGGTGGATAACTCTGTTATGGTCACTGGGCAGGTGAATTAGGGTTTGAGTGAGGGTGAGAAGGTGAGGATGTTCAGATGAAAGAGCAGAGGGCATGTATACTTCCAGACTCTGCACTCCTGATCCGAGGAAAGAAGGAAGTGTGGGATNTGTGAAATTCAAAAATTTTGGTTTTCTTACTATATGTTCAGTGTTGCTACAGTCTTAACTGAATTTCCATTTTTATTTTACAGTGATGAAAACTCATCACGTTTTAAGATCATTCCCTAAAGCATACAATAGGAAAAAGAGCTCTTTAGCCCTTTTTCCTGGAGGTGGATAACTCTGTTATGGTCACTGGGCAGGTGAATTAGGGTTTGAGTGAGGGTGAGAAGGTGAGGATGTTCAGATGAAAGAGCAGAGGGCATGTATACTTCCAGACTCTGCACTCCTGATCCGAGGAAAGAAGGAAGTGTGGGATGATGGGGGAAAGAGGAGGTCACTGCAGCTTTTGAAGGTTCTCAATGAAGTTATCTTGGAGTCCCTGGCAATCATAGGATGGCAGAGTGAGGGAGAGGTAATGGGTTGAAAGGATGGCTTTCCCGTTTCCTTCCTGCCCCCTTGTCCTAACTTGCACGTCAGCTAAAACTTCTCCATGAGAAAATATGAAAGAATGAGAAAGCCTAAGAGATGCAAAAGGACTATAAGACTAAACCGGATATATCTGGTATGACATTCACAGAACTAGTATGTGTCAATAATTATGAATCATATATATTTCTGTCTTTGATCTTTTAACACATGTGCTCAATATTTTATATTGCAGTGCTCAGAGTGATTCCTTTACTATGCAGTTAATATAGGTTATACCTAACTGATGAGTTGCATTTTATTAGTCTCATGGCATTTTGTTCTTTTTGTCATTAAAAAAATTTTTATAGTGTTCTTTACCTGTCTTTGTCATAACATTTCATTGTGATTTCATAGTTAATCTCTTCAGTAAGATTTTACCAGTATTTTTTCTACAATTTCTTAGAATTCTTATAAGACAGATTAGTCATTTTCATATCTTAGATCTTTGAAACTTTTGATTCATCTAAAACATTAAAATATGAAAATCTTTGAAGTATATCATAAATGCTTAGAAATATACATGGTTTTTTATATACACTTACTCAGCAGTGGCCACAGGACTGGAAAAGGTCAGATTTCATTCCAATCCCAAAGAAAGGCAATGCCAAANTGAAGGCAGGAGGAGAAGGGGACAGCAGAGGATGAGATTGTTGGATAGGAATACCAACCCAATGGACATGAATATGAGTTGGACACAACTTAGCGACTGAACAACAACAATAATTTAAAAACTGGGGAATTCAACATTAAAATTGAGATTTTCAGGTTTTTTTTTTTTTGGTTGTTGTTATTTTATTTTGTTAGAAATTGGAAGGTACAGCAATATTGGGCCCACCTTCCCTCAAGAAAACAATTTACTGGGAGTTCCTTGGCAGTTCAGTGGGGTTAAGACTCAGCCACTCAAACATTGTATGAAGTAGAGTGAAAGGCCCTCAGTTGTGCCTGACTCTTTGCGACTCCACAGACTATACAGTCCATGGAATTCTCCAGGCCAGAATACTGGAGTGGGTAGAGCCTTTCCCTTCCCCAGGGGATGTTCCCAACCCAGGACAGAAGCAAGCTGGTGTAGCTATGACCATCTTAAGAGTAGCCAGCCTCCAGCTGACTCAACAGTTGATTGGAGATGCCTGGGCACATGTTGGCTAAATGAGGCCAGCTGACTGAAGCCAGCACTGCCCAGACCAGAAGAGCTGCTCAGTTGACCCGGAGACTCCTGAACAATGAAAGTCACTACATCTGGGGAACACTCTGATATTCAGTAATAGCTAACTGACATGGGGAGTGTCCACTTTCCGGTGTATTCAATGCAGCCTCTGAAAGTTGAGTATGAGAGAGAGAGAGAAAGATTTATATCACTTGTTCTTTTGTGGTAACTGAGACAAAAAAAAGACAAACATTATTATGTAATAGGACAGTATCTTTTTTAAAGGTCATGGTTACTTCTCTACAGGAACAAAGTCACTGCAGAATGATTTAGTAGCAAAGATAACTGATTTCAAAACATTGTAAACTAGACAACATGTGAGGCTAAAGCTATACCATGGGGAGAGAAAGGTCAAAACAAGCTATTCTTCATTTCAGCTCAGTTCAGTCACTCAGTCATGTCCATCTCTTTGCGAACCCATGAATCGCAGCACGTCAGTCCTTCCTGTCCATCACCAACTCCCGGAGTTCACTCAGACTCATGTCCATGGAGTCAGTGATGCCATCCAGCCATCTCATCCTCTGTCATCCCCTTCTCCTCCTGCCCCCAATCCCTCCCAGCATCAGAGTCTTTTCCAATGAGTCAACTCTTCACATGAGGTGGCCAAAGTACTGGAGTTTCAGCTTTGGCATCATTCCTTCCAAAGAACATCCAGGACTGATCTCCTTTAGAATGGACTGGATGGATCTCCTTGCAGTCCAAGGGACTCTCAAGAGTCTTCTCCAACACCACAATTCAAAAGCATCAATTCTTCGGCCCTCAGCCTTCTTCACACTCCAACTCTCACATTCATACATGACTACTGGAAATGTTAAGCTGTTCTTAGCTATGTGCATTTCTCTTTCAATCATCAGGTTCAGTCTCTTCACATTTCCATCTTAAGTCAGATACTGCAATCTACAGACTGGTTATACACTTTGTATTAAATAGTCTCTCTTTTCGATCCTATTCTTGCTCAGGCCTGCAGCAGTTTCTTAATACGATTAAATGTCTACCAGGGAATAAGAGAAGAAGGACGTTTAGTAGAATGAGCCATTTTTGTTAATGAAGACTAGTTCTGTGAAGATCAGTGGAAGAAGTCAAATTTATCTCTCCTTTCAAATTTTTATATTGCCTTTCTCTGCTCTCTTACTACTGATCATAAGGAACTGACCATAAAAGAAAACATCCTTCAGGAAAACTTTAGTTTAGTTAACCAGAGTCTAACCTGCTGGGATAATATCAGAGCCTAGCTGACCTGGAGGAAGGGAAATAGTCAACTCCAGCCATCTCTAGCTGTCCTGACCCACCTAAGTTGCGGAGATAAAAAATCTCCCAGAAATACATTTGGAGTGCATAGTGAAGATACAGGTTCATTCAAAGATGGAGGCCTAATCATAGGACTACAGAAAACTTCCCCTCCCCCAGACCTCACTACCACACTGCTAGAAGTCTGTGGTGGTTTCTTTTATGCAGTATATTCAGCTATGAAGAAGAAATTACAAAGCGTATCAAAAGGCTAAAACCACAATTTGAAGACACTGAGGAATCATCAGAACCAGACGTAGTGTGGGTGTTGGAATTATCAGATTGGGAATTTAAACCCATTCTGATGAACATGCTGTGGTCTCTAGTGGATGAGGCAATCGGCCTGCAAGGTCAGATGGACAATGTAAGCACAGAGACAGAAATCCTCAGAAACATCTTTCAGACATTCACTCTAACTTAAAACTTCCAACAGTCGAGATAAAGATGTAAAATACATGCCTTTTTTCTCCATAGAAAGACACTTATCAGCTCCTTCTTAGAAATGGGAAGACAACTTGTTTTTAAATTGTTACTCCATCCTTCCTGTGTCCCCACCCCATTCTAGGGCATCCGGGTCATGGCTGAGGTGGCGGTTAGGCAACTGGTTGGATCTTCTGACCTTTTTGGCTTCTGGAATCTCAACCTTTGAGTTTTGAGTTCAATCCTTATTTTGGGGTTTTGTCCCTCTGGCTTCATGTGGCTCAAGCTGGGCTGAAGGGCCTCATTACCCCTGAGTTAGGAGTACTTCTCAAGGGGCTTCCCTGTTGGCTCAAAGGGTAAAGAATCCACCTGCAATGTAGGACACCTGGGTTCATTCCCTGGAGGAGGGCGTGGATGCCCACTCCAGGATTCTTGCCTAGAGAATCCCACGGACAGGGAATCCTGGCGGACTACAGTCTACATGGTTGCAAAGATTTGGACATGACTGAGAGACTTTCCCTTTCAGGAGTACCTCTCAACGGGTTGCAGTCCCCCGTGGCATGGAGTTGGGCACTATGGTCTATTCCTCAGTGTTCTTACTTTGCGGCTTCCATGAGGACCAAGAAAAAGAAGGTCTGGAATTGGAAAGCTGTACTCCTCTACACTATTCTCAGGACCGAGGAAACATCTGTTCCTTTGAGAACATAGCCCCATCAGGGTTTCTACGATGTAGCAGGCAATGGGGGGCAAGGTAGTTAAGGAGTTACGTATCATCTGGCTTGAAATCAACAGGGATCCTCACACAAACGTGCTCTGCAGCGCAGTGACAGAGCATGATGAAGTATTTCTTTTATAGTTGTGCTTGTCGGGATGAGAGGGCAGAGCCCCTGGAGCAGAACTGTTGCAAACTGCCCTGCTTGGCCGTGTATCTTTCCAAGCAGCCCGGCCCTTCTGTGTCAAGGCTGTGTAGCTGTACCCCTAGACTAGTATAGACAAGGCTTCGCCTGTAGATGGCTAGAATTGGCATGGTTAAATCAAAATCGTATTTGTGTGGATACTGCAGAAACTTAAATGAGAGGCTTTCTTTTTGCCAGATAGGATTCCTTAGAGATGGTATCAGTAAAATAGATACCACAGCTATTCTTACTCCACAGAGGAGGGAGGTAGTGAATGAGAACTTTTAGGAGGTGAATGTGAGTGAACTAAACAAAAACCCGAATTAAATCCTAAAGAAACAAAATCAAATCTGTTCAGTTCAGTTCAGTCACTCAGTCTTGTCCGACTCTTTGCGACCCCATGAATCACAGCATGCTAGGCCTCCCTATCACCAACTCCCAGAGTTCACCCAAACTCATGTGCATCGAGTCGGTGATGCCATCCAGCCATCTCATCCTCTGTCATCCCCTTCTCCTCCTGCCCCCAATCCCTCCCAGCATCAGGGTCTTTTCCAGTGAGTCAGTTCTTTGCATGAGGAATCAACGAGGTTCAAATCTGAAGGTCTTTCCCCCACCTCACTCTACACCAGCAGTTTCCCATTTTCTCCACCAGATGGCAGTAATTCCACATAATTTTTCTCCCTTTTATTTCCGAGCAGCCACTGGATAAATGGGTCATATCGTTTTGAGCTACAATTTAGAGGAATTTGATAACAGCCTCCTCACTTGCCAATATGTTATACTGAATTAAACTCAGAAAAGCAGTTAAGGCTACACAAGTTCTGTAAAAAACAAGTAGTGATTGCTCCCCCTAGTGAGGTAAGGCTGCCACAAAGCATTCACACAAGGCGGGGCATCTGGACTCACACGCCCCCACACAGATTCACTGCCTCCAAACCCACAGGTGGACACACACATAAACCAGCTCCCCCCCTCTCTCTCCAAGAGGAGGAGTCTTTTCTCAAAGAACCTCTTAAAGTTCCTTAGGACGATAAAAAGTTTTTCTTGCCTGTTTCATGAGTTTCACTTGCTAATCTTTCCTACTCAAGTTATTGGCTCAAAAAAAAGAAAAAAAAAAAATCACTGCATTTCAGGAATTTCAAAGCTTATAAAAATCTTCCTTCCCTGAAAGTCACTGGAAAAGAATAATTCTCTTCTAAGTTTTCACATACACAAACCTATGCCCATCTTTCCTAAACTATTATTTATTGGCATTTTCCCTACATCTACTCTTTACATTCCAGTGATCCATTAAAAGCGTTGTCTATTTCTCACATATCCCAAAGTATTCAAAACCTTAACAGTCACAGGTAGCTGTAAAGTCATGGTCCTCTACCTTCAAGTATCTTCAGTTCAGTTCAGTCGCTCAGTCGTGTCCGACTCTTTGCAACCCCATGGACTGGAGTACGCCAGGCCTCCCCGTCCATCACCAACTCCTGGAGGTTACTCAAACTCATGTCGACTCAAATCAAGTCAGTGATGCCATCCAACCATCTCATCCTCTGTCTTCCCCTTCTCCTCCTGCCCCCAGTCCCTCCCAGCATCAGGGTCTTTTCCAATGAGTCAGTTCTTCGCATCAGGTGGCCAAAGTATTGGAGTTTCAGCTTCAACATCAGTCCTTCCAATGAATATTCAGGACTGATCTCCTTTAGGATTGCCTGGTTGGATCACCTTGCAGTCCAAGGGACTCTGAAGAGTCTTCTCCAACACCACAATTCAAAAGCATCACTTCTTCAGTGCTCAGCTTTCTTTACAGTCCAACTCTCACATCCATACATGACTACTGAAAAAACCATAGCTTTGACTAGACGGACCTTTGTTGGCAAAGCAATGTCTCTGCTTTTTAACATGCTGTCTCGGTTGGTCGTAACTTTCCTTCCAAGGAGCAACCGGCTTTTAATTTCATAGCTGCAGTCATGTGTCTTCATAAAAAAATAATTTTCAACTCCAAGTATTTCCCCTGTTTAAGAAAGTACCACCTACTGGCTAGATTTGGTGTAGTAGCTCAGTTAGCACACAGCCTCAAAGATGCAATAGCGCTGCTTTTGTATTAGTAATTCTATGATCAGGAGGTTAAAAAGGGAAATTATGTTTATTATAAAGTAATTTCCAATTTCATATTATGCTGGATGCCATGAGTCTAGCCACATTTAAAATCTTTCTTATCAAAATTTTTCCCATCATTTAATCGGGGCATCTCTCAGTCCTAAAATTTTGTTCTTAGGAGGCTAAGTCTTTGATATAATGGATGCTCATAGGGAGAATATTGTGCATTTTTGAAAAACTTCTCTATGGTCATCTTCTCAGGAATAAGTCTATTTCACACTGTGGGCATTATTTATGATTCATAAGGTAAATCTATTTTTGAAACTCTCAGCTTAAAAGAAAAACACAACTAAGTGTTGGCATGATGATAGGATTTTTAGATTTATTCAAAGTTTTGAGAAAAGAGAGTCCCAGATGTTGTTGATGAAAATAATACCTTCATCTCATCTCTATCATTAATGTTTCATATTAAAATCCTATGAGGTTTTATTCTGCAACTTAAATTTATTTTAGAAAAGAAAAGCTGGGAAGAAAGAGAATAAAAAGAAAGGAGTAGAAAATAATATATATTTATTTTCCTGGCTTATATTTGAGCTCCTCTAAAGTCGGACATGACTGAGTGACCTCACTTTCACTCTTCACTTTCATGCCTTGGAGAAGGAAATGGCAACCCACTCCAGTGTTCTTGCCTGGAGAATCCCAGGGACGGGGGAGCCTGATGGGCTGCCATCTATAGGGTTGCACAGAGCTGGACACAACTGAAGCGTGCAGCAGCAGCAGCAGCAAAGAGAGGAACCAGGACCAGAAGTTAATAAAATTATTTTACCTTCCAGGCAAGAGGTGATCTCAGAAGTTGGTAAAACATCGACACTTTGTGATTCTCTTGGCGTAACAGAGCGGCCTTGGGTGACCACATGTCAGAACGTGAGCAGAGCTAGCAAGGAAGCTACTCCTCCACCCCTGAGGAACCCAATGTTGTTCCGACATCTGAATCTGGCATGCCAGGCTCCCCCGAGGCAGCATGTCATCTGGAGTCCAGGGTGACCGCTGGAGTCTCCCCGTGGGCAGTGGCAGCACTGGGCCTCCTCCACCCCCACCCCGCAACCCAGGGGGCTCCATGTATGGTGGACAAAGGAGGGCTGGAGGCAGAAAAGAGGGTGGTCACTCCATGCTGACTGCAGCTGGCAGACTGGTTTGTGGACATGTATGATGGCGTCTCTTTAGGGATTAACAGAAATGTCAGGACAGGTACAAGTCCAATGTCTGGAAATCAAAGCTGAGCTTAATCACAATTTGCTTCTAAAAATATTAAGTCTCTCTGTGGCGGTAATGTTAGTTGCTTAGTCATGTCCAACTCTGCAACCCCATGGACTGTAGCCCACCAGGCTCCTCTGTCCATGGGATTCTCTAGGCAAGAATACTGGAGTGGGTTGCCAATCCCTTCTCCAGGGCTTCTTCCCAACCCAGGGGTGAACCTGGGTCTCCCACATTATAAGCAGGTTCTTTACCATCTGAGCCACCAGGGAAGCCCCTGTATATAATAATTAAACTATGATATGTATATATGTATATGTACATATCTACGTTTATATACAGTTATGTTTAAAATAGTCACCAGCTAATGAGGTCTGGGATACTTAGGCAACACCTACTAGTGTAACTAGCAGGTTCAATAACCCACTGTACTGTGGGAACAGGTATAATGTGGACAGTTATTGTTTCTGCACGAAAGGGATAGAGCATGGAGCGCACTCTAGCTTCTCTATTCCAAGTCCATCCAAGATTGGGTGGGATGGAGAAGGGGTGTAAACACAGGGAGCAGGGCTGAGAATTTTTTTCAAACTCATGCCTGTAGCTTCACTCTGTACTTTGAGAAGTTACTTGAGCATGGATCAGGGTTAACGCAGGACTTGGCTCATTCCATCTGAAAAGCACACATTAGTTTTCACAATAGCCCATCAAATGTCTAAAGCCATAGAAGAAGAGAGACAGGAAATGAAAGGTGATAAAAACTACAGACTCTGGCTGCTGCTATTCTTTGCACATCTGCGTGGCTTCTCCACACAGGCAGACTTCAATGGAAGCTCTGTGCCTGTAGAACTGCCCAGGGACCTGGCCTCCTCACCCCTCATCACATTCTAAGGTGGGCAACACCAGCTTTTGAATCAGGAAGCAATTTTAAAATCAGTCATGTTTTGATCCCGCAGGCCTGGTTTCATCTGATTAATAAGCTATGCTTTCAAGGCCCTACCCGTTTGCTTCCCCTGGTAGCTCCCCTCCCCAAACCCATCCTCCAAGTGTCTGCAAACAGGACGCTTTTCCCCCCTGTGACCCAGCCCAGCAATAGGATTCCATGCAGCCCGACCCAGAAGGACTAGCCTGGTGCATGCCTGACCTTGCCAGGAGGAATTTCTCTCTCCAGCTGGAATTTCCTTCCCGTCTACCTCCAGGCCTTTCCTGCCGGCCAAACTCCCCTTTGACCACCCTGAATAAATCTTCCCTGCATCCCTGACAGCTGCTGATTTGGCTTCTTTCTTATTTTTTTTTAATTGAAAGTAAACCTTCAAAGCGGCCCAGCCACCTAAGAAGCTCTGCTGGGCACTGCAGCTGGGCCAGTGAACCTCAAACAGAAGTGGTGCATTCCATTGAGTCCCCCTCCTGCCCTGGGGGTGTTGGGGAGGGGTAGGAATCATGGGGCTTTGTGTGCTGGCAGGGCCACTCAGCTTTCAATTTAGCTTCTGCATTAGAAGAAGGGAATGTGGGCATAGACAGAGTGGTTGTGGAGAGATTTTGAAAGTGGTTGAGAGAGAGGGGATGGCAGGGGGAGGAAGGAGGTGAGAGGGTGGGGAGGTAGGGGAAGATCTCCAGAGGGAGGTGTGAGTTTGCAGGCAGAATGCAAGTGCAATTGATTTATAAGAGAAATCTGGGGGTGTCTTTGTGCTGCCTAGTTAGACTATTGGGAGTACTTTGTAGAGGGAAATTAATTTAAAAAGGCATATCCAAATTTAGCAAACAGTTTGCAACACAGAAAGGAACAATGCAGGGGATGGCACAGAGGGTTAGGAGCCAAGATTCCCAGATTTCCTTCTTGGGTCTTCTCTTAGCTGATTTGCACTTTGAGCTGGTCATTCAGGGCTCTACATCTTCCACCCCTGCCCTCCACCCCCAACTTACTATAGAACAGGGTTCCCCAACCTCCAGGATCTAATGCTTGATGATTGGACATGGAGCTGATGTAATAAAGAAATAGAGTGCACAATAAATGTAATGCACTTGAATCAACCCACAAGCATCCTCCACCCCATCTCCGAAGTGTGAATGGAAAAACTATCCTCCACCAAACCAGTCCCCGGTGTCAAAAAGGTTGGGGACTGCTGCTATAGAAGACTTTAAATATTTAGAAAGGTTGAAAAAATAGCACTTTTATATCCACTACCTAGATTCAACAATGTGTGTGTGTGTGTGTGTGTGTGTGTGTTAGTCACTCAGTCATGTCTGACTCTTGGTGATCCCATGGGCTGTAGCCCTCCAGGCTCCTCTGTTCATGAGATTGTCTAGGCAAGAATATTGGAGTGGGTTGCCAGTCCCTTCTCCAGAGGATCTTCTTGACCCAGGGATCGAACCTAGGTCTCCCGCATTGTAGACAGATTCTTTACCCTCTGAGCCACCAGCGAGCCTTAGACTCAACAATGGTTAACGGTTTTTTCCCCTGTATTTGTTTTATCTTTATCTCTATGTGTGTACATTCTCTCTCACATACAAACATTCTCACAGAATCATTTGAAGGTAAGCTACAGACATTATGACGTTTCACCTTTCTAACTGCCTTTAAATACTCCAGCATGCATTTCCCAATAAGACATTCTCCTACATAACCACAAAATAACCATTACATCTAAGAAAACTAAAAATTATTTCCTAGTAACAGTTAATATTTAGTGCATATTAAGACTCTAATTGACTCCAAACTATCTTTTGTAATTGACTTTTGTTTTGAACCAGGAGCCAATCAAGACCCACCTATAAATTTGGCTGTTAGGTTAAAAGTCTCCCGGTTTCTCTTCTCTAATTGAGATGAAACCTACATTCAAAGCATACAAATCTTAAATGTGTATCTTGGTGAATTTAAAAATAGACTTTTATAGCAGTTTTAGACTCTTGATGAATTTTTTATGTAAGTAAAAGATGGTTAGATAGCATCACTGACTCAATGGACATGAGTTTGAGCAAACTCTGGAAGATAGTGAAGGACGGGGAAGCCTGGTGTGCTGCAGTTCATGGGGTTGCAAAGAGTTGGATACAACTGAGCAACTAAATAGCAACCCCTACATAACTAGTAACCAGATTGATAAATAGAATGTTTTCATCACCCCAGAAGGCTTCCTCATGTCCTTTCCCTGTTAATAGCTCTTCAACTTCTCCCAGAAAGGGTGAGGTTATGAAATAACTGGGAGTCTCAGATCCTTCCCCAAGCCACCCCCCTTACCAGGCAGTACTTCCCAGCATGTGGGATCTCAGTTTCCTCACCAGGGATCAAACCTGTGCCTCCTGAGGTGGAAGCACGAAGTCCTAACCAGGGAACTTCCCTGGACCACAAGGGAATTGCTGACTCTCAGATTTTTTTGAATGAATAAATTGGTTCAACTATGTAGGAAGGTTGTCTGCCAATATCTAATAAAATTTAACATATACTGACTATGACCCAAGCAATTCTATTCCTCAGTATATCCTCAAAGGAACTGATTATTTATAACACTATAAGACCTGTGCCAGAATTCTCATTGCAACTTAATTTATCATTTCTCCAAACTGAAACTGTCCCAAATGTCCACCAGCAAGGAAATGGATAAATACACTGTGGTGTATTTATACAAGGAAATACTACACAGCCATTAAAAAGGAGAAAGATATTGAATCATGCAATAGCTTGAGTGAAGTTTGTATATTGCAAATCAAGCTTAATACAAAGAGTATACACCATATGAATTCTAGAATGAAGGTAAAAAAATGGGCAAAAATCTATTGAGAGAATTCATTAGTTTCCTTTTAATTAACAACCAGCACTTTTTCTTCATGACATTTTTTTTTTGATGAAATCAGGTGAGTTTTGTGGAATGCCTCCAACTCAGGATGGTCTGACTTTTCCTCATTTAACTTCACAACTAAAGATCCATGAAAGAATTGAGCTGTATTGTCCTAGGGCACCTACTTTATATAGCAAATTGAGTTCTAGTCCTGGAAAATCCCATGGATGGAGGAGCCTGGTAGGCTGCAGTTCATGGGATCGTGAAGAGTCGGACACGACTGAGCGACTTCGCTTTCACTTTTCACTTTCATGCTTTGGAGAAGGAAATGGCAACCCACTCCAGTGTTCTTGCCTGGAGAATCCCAGGGATGGGGGAGCCTGGTGGGCTGCCGTCTATGGGGTCACATAGAGTTGGACACGACTGAGTGACTGAACAATACACAATACAATTATGTTTCATTCCTGAGAGAACTGAGGAAATTGTCACAACTCATTTCCTGTGATCGATGGTTCACTTGAGGAACCTCAGTTGAAAAAGGGGTTAGGTCTTAAAGTAGATTAAACGTTTTTAGCAAGAATACTTTACAGAGGTGAGTGCATACTTCCTACTGTATCATGCTGGGAAGCATATAATGTCAGATCGTTTCTCTATTAATGACATGGATGCAGAGTGTGAGCATTTGGTTAAGGTGATGACAGCCAGGTCTCTATTGCAAAGGACGTTTCCCCAAGTCTTGATGGCTTAACAACCTCATTTGTCAACATGAAGCATCACAGGTCAGTTATCTCCCACTTGGTGGAATAGTTTCTTTCCAGCAAGTTTGGTTGCAAGATATAATTGTTCAAAGCAAAATGGTTACCTCATCTGTAGAGCTTCTCCATAAAATGGGACCTTCATGCCATGAAAGATGTCTTACCTCTAATAGAACACTTCTAATCTTTGATATTTTTAGGTAACAAATGAATTCTCTTCCTACTTGAGATAATTTGATAAACATTACATTTTGGCATTAAAATTGCTTAGATTGCTTAGATTTAGGACACATAATGCATTCATATGCATTTTACTGGTGATAAATATTATGGGAAGTAGTGTTTAAAGCCCACTGTTTAAGTCATTCGTAGAAACTAAAAGAAAAGGTTATATATATATACTTAGATCTCAGATTCAGAAGTGATGTGTTTCATAGCATTTGGTAGTTTTAAAAATTACTCTTAAGAACTAATCCCTGTACTCTTAAAAGAGTGGTTGAATATATTATCTACTGGTTTCAAAGGAAAGAAATAATTCCAAATGACTTAGATGAATTTTGGTGCACTAATCATCACACCAATCCAGAATAGTTTGGTGGAGAAAGAAAAGGGTCTCATTAGCTGAGTAACCATAGCTGATCCATTCTAAGCCTTGACATCCTGTAGAAGTTTAAAGACGGCTACAAATCAGTTGACATCCTTCCCTTAAAGAGATTAGGCCCATGTTTATTCTCTGAATATTGGTGGGCTCTGTAGACATAGATTGAGTGATGATGTGCCAGCTTGTGGACTCAAGCCTTAAGAGACTTGGAGAGTCCTGAATTTTGGAACAACCACTTTTGAAACCCTGCATTGTAGGAATCCCAAGTAGCCCCGTGGAGGGGCCCATGTGGACAAGACCTCTTAGCTGACATGCCAGCACCAACTTGTCGGCCATGTGAGAGAACCATTCTTGGGAGTAGATTCTCTAGTCTGCATCGAATCACCCCAACTAATGGTTCATGGACCAGAGATGGCCATCCCTGCTAAGCACTCACTGCCCGTAATTGTAGATTGGTGAGTAAAATAAGTGAGGTATTTTTCTTAAGTCACTAGGTTCTGGAGTAGTTTGTTATTCAGCAAAGATAACTACAAAAATGCTCATTTGCAATATGCTGATAAACCTACTTGTTGCATACACAGAGTGGGTCCACCAGGATACAGTATGTAAAAGTGCTTTGCCAACTATAAAGCAGTTCTATATCAACATAAAGTGATAGTCTCAGAAGTAACCAATAGAATGGAGGGTTTCTGTAAATATGACTGCTCTGAAGTTGTGTGCTTAGTCTCTCAGTAGTGTCTGACTCTTTGAGACCCCATGGACTGTAGCCCACCAGGCTCCTCTGTCCATGGGGATTCTCCAGGCAAGAATACTGGAGTGGGTTGCCAAGCCCACCTCCAGGGGATCGTCCAAACCCAGGGATCCTACTCAGGTCTCCCACATCTGAGGTGGATTCTTTACCGTCTGAACCACATGACTAATTTTCACTGACCCCAATCCTTCCTAGGTTAAGATAACCTGTTACTTTTTCTTGATTCTGGCAAAATATACAAAAAATGGTTAAAACATACACTTTTTGCTAAGTCTACAGTTTTGTGACATTTAATAGATTCACATGGTTGCACAAACATCACCACCATCCATCTTCAGAATTCCAGTTACTTTTGATAACAGACTCTATCGTCTTAACGTAATTTTCTAGTCTAAATTTGAAGTGAGGCTCCATCATCTCAGTGCTGAGTATGACGATGATAACTTAAGGACTGAGCCCCCTTATTCTAAAGATAGGTTTCCGGAGAGACTCTGGGAAGAAGAAATGGTTCAGCCCAGAACCTGCCATGCGTCCTGAGATTGCCCTCATTCTTCCCAGGGCTCGTCCCATCCCTGCAGAACTTCAATGGGCCATTCATTAGTCAGCATGATGATAGGGGAATATTTAGAGAGAAGTGAACACTTGTTAAAAAGGGACAAGAGAGCAAGTTTTCAAAGCTCGAACACTGCAATGAAATCATTTTATATATAAGCAGACCCTCTGGAGTTAGCACACATACTTACACCTGGACCCCACCTGGATAGAATTAGTTTCCCTGCGCTCAGAGTGAAGAAAACACTGAAGAAAATGATTGTAAAAAGCTGAGCAATCTGTCATGATCTGTGCTGCACAATTAAAGCAGCATGCTTTTTGGAAGAGTTATGTAACACAGACGACATGGTATTTAGATAGCCAAGACTAGAAATCTATCTGGTGATGTTTGACTTTATGACCATTATGGCTCTTTCCTACGTCTGATTGTGTACTTGAGGATGGAAGTCATAGGGAAAGAGGAAGTGCTCTTAGTTGATTTGTAAGATCATTTTGTTGTTGTTTAGTCTCTAAGTCCTTTCTGACTCTTTATGCAACACCCCACCCCAGATGATCTTTTATCTACTTGCAAATTAAACTAGAACTTTGAGTTCTGGGTAAGCAGAATCCTCCATGTTTGGGGACCAAAATATAAAAGCCCACAAAGATCGGGTGGGCGCATCAGTCACAGCCTCAAGCACAGGGCCAGAAAACAGTTAATATGCCATGAAACAAGTGGGGAAATACATTCTGGAAGCTTCTGTGAGCTTCTCTCCTCTATGTCCAGGTCTCTCTCATTCATGTCTTAAGCATCCACCCCTCTGTGCCCTATTTTCTCAGGCTGCACGTCGCCCTCCACCTGATTGAGATGCACCTGGAAACTAGGCCAGTGTTTCCCTCTCTGGATGATCTTGGTGTTCAGTTAATCAGCGCTTATTGACCAACCACGGGGTGCTAAGCAGTGTTATTTCCTTCCGGGAGGAGAGGGATCACAAAGGAGTAACTATAAATAATTTACAAGAGAATCAAGACAGACAGATTCACAGGCAACAATAAGGACAGAATAACAATTGTTACCCAATGGGGTTCTAGTCCTGCCTGAGGTGAGGCCTACATGACTGACTCTGAGGTGAAGTTTGCTGCCAAAGAGAGGGTTTATCTTCCAGGAAGCCAAGCAAGAAGACAGGAAGACAAACCTCAAATCTGCTTTCCTGGAAGGCCAGGGGCTGGAGTATTTCTGGGATAAGGAACAAAGTAGTAAGCACTCTGTGGAGGGAGGAACCTCCAAGCCGTGACTAGAAAAAAAAAAAGTGGCTTTTTTTTTTTTGGTGCTCAAGCGGTTTCTGCAGGGATCAAAACATGGCCCAGCGGGCACGCGCATGCGCAGTGGAGGGTGGGTAGGCCTAACCAGTGTAAACCCACTCAGCTCCAACAAGGCACAGCTGAGTCCAAGTTTCTAGACGATTCGGGCAAACGTTGTTTAGGTTACTTGCCCCTAGAAGCATGTGCAAGTTGTAAATGACCTTGATTAGTGAAGGACTTGTTTTCAACTGGAGTTGCTGAGGCCGGGCAGAATGTACCCCAGTATTTTAGTTTCTGCCCATCCTACCAGGAGGAACACCACACCCTCTCCTCCACCACAGCGTTTGCCACTGTCGTGGTCTGCTTTCTGTCCCAAGACTGTCTTCCTTGGGGGCTAAGGTTCAAGCTCCAGCCACATTTCCTGGGTGCTCGCCGGGTCCCGCCGCCATGCTCCTCCTCCACAGCCCGGGGAGACATCGCCCTCCCCGTCTCAGAGATGACGCGAACAGGTCCCAACGCCAACGCACGGCCGGTGCCAGGCCGGTGAGGAGCCGGGGTTCAGGTGCATGTGATCTATCACGGGCTTTTTAGGGAAACCGAGGGGTGAATGGGTGACAGGAAAGGGTGGAAGGAGCGGAGCAAAGCGTGGCCTCAGGTCAAGCCAGTCGTGGCCTGAGGAGGGCGGGGAGGAGGGCTGGGCACAGGCCCTCTGGAGAAGCTGTCCCCTGCCCCGGCCAAGGAGGCGGGCTCTTTACCCCAGAGTTGGTCACTGGCTAGGCCGAGGGGCCGCGGGCATAGGAGACATCACCCTTCAGGTTCCTGGCGGACATGGCGGCCTTAGGCGGGGCCCTCCCCGCGGTGGGGCCGGCACCCGGCAGCGGTACGTCGGGCTTATCGTGAGCCCAGGTGCCCTTCACCGCTTGCTTCGGAGCCCGCATCCCAGTCAAGCCCTCCCACCCAAACCACCCTCGCTTTGCTGCCCTTATTGGATCCTGCCTATCCCCAGGCCCATCAGTCACTGACCCAATCAGCCCCTTAGTTCAAGGAATTAGGGAAGGAAAATGAAAAGTAAGCGCTACATAAAGGTGCGGAATGTTGTGAGAACTCAGAAGAAATGAATTCTGGCTGGCGGAAGGGAGAAGAAGCGGGATGGCCTCACAGAAAAGCCGTTTTGAAGGTTGAATCGGTGGGAAAAGGAAATTCCGAACTGGGAGAAGGCACGTTGGAGGGAAAGGCGGTGGTACACTGGAGAAGTAAAGAGCACACACCCCGAGATTTAGTTTCAGAGATTTGAAAGGATACCTTGTTGAGATGCGCCTGCAGATATTATTTGGAAACTTTCTATAGCGTCCATCTAATTCTTGTAAAAAGTATGGTTTAATATTATTCTTATGCTCTTGTGTGTTTTCGAATTGTCTGCAAGTCACAAGGGAAGAAAAAGTGAAATGTTTGTCTACATTGCAGAGGGAGGCAATGAGGGGTAGTCTTGAAGAAGAAGTGGCAACCAGACAGTAGATGAAGATAAAAACACGTTTTGTTGGGGCAAGAGAGATTTGAGGAACCCACAGTAATTCTTTTATTTTCTCAGTGAAGAGGACATTGACATTATTGGTTATGATATTGAGTTGGTATGCAAGTTGGGAATTTGGAAAAAAATGCATATGTTTGATTTTTACTAGCTTGAGTTACAAAAGTTGGAGTTTTTCCTCCCCCAATATTTGACTTCAGCTTCTGGAGAATTCTGTACACACAGAATATAAAATATATTATGTGCTCTGCATGTGCTGTATTGTCATCCATGGGTGACAGACCAGTTCACTTGATACTGTCCCTTAATAGGAGCCAATACCATATTTCCAAATGGGACAGATCTTTGTGACCTTAGGGCCTGCGGTGCTGTCCCTCAGTGTCATAGGATGTAAGTGAGGCTACCAGAAAACATCTGCAAATGAAGCTGACCCACATTAAGTTCCTTATAGGAGCGGTGGTATAACATGGTATCTCACTTTGGACAGCTTCCTTCTTTCTGCTGCTCTTTGTGCAGACTGCTACCCCAGACTCTGAGATTAAAATGGTGGTGGCACACTTACGATGGCTATAAAATTAAAAAAAAAAAAAAAAAAAAAGGAAAAAGTAGTGCTATGAAACAGTTTGGCATTTCAGTTCTTCAAAAAGCTAAACATACAATGACTACGGCTTGGCAGTTTCATTCCTAAGTATGTACACAAAATCAATCAAAAGCGGGGACTCAAACAGATCCTTATGTGCTCATGTTCATTGCAGTATTATTCACAATAGCCAAAAAGTGGAAACAACCCAAATGTGCATCAACAGATTAGTAAATAAAATGTGGTGTATACATGCAATGGGATATTACTCAGCTTTAAAAATTCTGACACATGCGGCAATGTGACTAAACCTTGAAAACAATATGCTAAATGAAGTAAGCCAGTCACATAACACAAATGTAGTATGGTTCCACTTGTATGAGGTACCCAGAATAGGCATATTCATAGAGACAGAAAGTGGAATAGTAGTTACCAGGGGCTGGGAGGAGTGGTATGGGGTGGTATTGCCTGAAGTTTAGAGAGTTTTTGTTAAGGTAATGAAAAAGTTTTAAAAATAGTGATGATGGTTGCATAACATTGAAACTGTAGTTAAAGTCAGTGAACTGTATGTTTAAAAATGTCAGATTGTACATTACATACGTATTTCACCACAATTTAAAAATTAATACTGTAATATATGCAAAACCATTAAATTGTACACTTAAAATGGGTGAATTGCATGGCATATGAATTATATCTCAATAAAGTAGTTGCTTATACCTTAGGGACACTTTTCCTTCACTCTGCTCTCAGGCTACAGGGACCATGAAAAACCTGGACTGGAAAAATAATAAAGTGTGAGTCATGGGAGAGGGAGATCTCTTCACAGCTTGAAGAGATTCAGGTAATTAACTCAGAAACTTGCCATGCATAAGGGGCTGAAGACCATGGGATATGGCAGAGGAAGAGTGGGTGGTTCAGAATCAGAATATTTTGTACTGAATTATATTTTGTATTGTTATGAGTAGAGTTATTCTACTGAAAGGCTTTAGAGAGAAGTCACCATGTGTTGCAATTAAGTAGGTTTTGGATTGTAGTTTAAGGGGAGCCACCTTTTGGTTATCAGCCTGAACTTTCACAGGCTTGGAAACAGCAATGAGTTTGTGTTGAGTTTGATGAGCCATGTCATCCTGCCCTTCTTGTGATAATATGTCTGGGATGCGAGGTGATTGATTTTTTAAAAAACATGCATTTGGAGTTACAGGCGAGGCTATCCAGAGTGTCTACAGTGTCACTGGAGGAGATGAAACCAACCATCCATTCAGCGACAGCACAAAGCTGCCTACACCAAGAAAACAGCAATACATCCCCAAACAGATCAAACAGCTGCTCATCAATCTGGCGCAAGCTGCAGGTTGCCCGACTAAATTACTGTCGAATAGGCAGACGAGCACAATTTGTCAGTCAGCATCGAGTTTAAATGAGCAGAGATGCACATAAAGCCAGCAATGCAATTGTAATTAAGAATTATAGGCATCAAGTTTCAACTAGTGCTTTCTTAAGGCAGCAGTGACTGAGCTCTAAGAAGCCTAAGAAGGATCCAGAGCAGAATTAAAGCCGGGGCATGACCTACCTAGAGCCCTCAGCAATTCAGCAGCTCATCACGTGGGAATGTGATGTGTAAATGATGGAAAATTCATGAGAATGCAGGCTTTATTTTTCCTATTTGCTTTTTAAATATATATATATATATTACACATGCTACAGAATGAATAATAACAATAAAAGAATGAATAATAATATGATGATGATGCTCTTGAACCCACAACCCAGATAAAGAACTAGGACATTTTGACTTATTTTAATGGTGGTTGGAATCATTCTGAGAATTGACATCTCTCTACAAGCTGGGTGGAATGGAATTCAGTAAGCATTGACTGCTGACAATGAGTTGGTACCGGGGCGTATAAAGATGAATGAAAACAGGCTTGCATCAGAGCATTTATAATCTGGAAGGGAGAATAAGATGATATTTAGCTCTGCATTCCTTGAATTCTTGAGATGAGCAGAGGTATCCTAAGGGGTATGCAGCACTGCAGGGGTTTGGAAGAGATTGGATGAGGTTGGATGGGGAGGAGCTCAGAGAAACCTTTGTGAAGAAAATGGCATCTGAGCTAGACATCAGAGTTAAGCGGGAGTTTTACGAGATGAAGGAGGGTGAGACGGAGGGCATTTTGAATAGAGAGCTTAACACAAGTGAAGGCAACAAAGTCTCAGGCCTATAAAATAAATGATACATTGTTTAGCATAAGAAAATCATGGAATGTAAAATTGGACCGCTGTCCTGAGCTGATGGCTTATAAGGCTTCCATGTCTTTTGGAAATAGTCTGTCCATGAAGGGATAACTTTCCTTGTTACCTGCAAACTTAAGGAACAGCACACCCAGAGTCAAACCTGGGTGTGCTAGGAAGATATGGGAGGTGAAATTAGTGCTTTTGGGTATTCATCACTTGTTTTGACTTCTTAAGAGCACCCCACATTTATTTGGGCAAACACCTTTTCCCCAATATTCAGTTCAGTTCGGTTGCTCAGTCGTGTCTGACTCTTTGCGACCCCATGAACTGCAGCACGCCAGGCCTCCCTGTCCATTACCAACTCCCGGAGCCTATGTCATATGGCATGGGATTGGCTGTTTTTTATCTCCAGGATTAAACTTCCTTGCTGTAGTTGATTGGTTCAGATAAAGGCAGCTGACCTAGTTAGGTCCAATGAGAGCAAAGTTCAGCGCTTTGGGAAGACTATAAGGAAGTTGAACATTTTCTGCCTGTTAACCAAAATGCTGAGAGGATGTGAGAGCTAGGGCTTCTGCATCCATCCTGCCATCATGTGGAGAGAGCCTGACTCAGAGAAAAGTGAACACATTAAAGCAAGTCCAATATTCAATATTTGATACAGGTATGCCATGGATGCTACTATGCTATACTGGAGTTCTGTCTGGAAGAACTCATAGTTTTAAAAAAAGCTTGATTAATGATGCATCATCTCAAACAAAACATCATGATGTAATGATGCCTGTGATTTTTGTTTTTACCTTGCTGCTGCTGCTGCTGCTAAGTCGCCTCAGTTGTGTCCGACTCTGTGCAACCCCATAGATGGCAGCCTGCTAGGCTCCCCCATCCCTGGGATTCTCCAGGTAAGAACACTGGAGTGGGTTGCCATTTCCTTTTCCAATGCATGAAAGTGAAAAGTGAAAGTGAAGTCGCTCAGTCGTGCCCTACTCTTCGCGACCCCATGGACTGCAGCCCACCAGGCTCCTCCGTCCATGGGAGTTTCCAGACAAGAGTACTGGAGTGGGGTGCCATCGCCTTCTCCTTACCTTGTCATATTGTCTCTAAAAATATTTACAATAATTTTTAATACCATCTAAAACCCAGATCATATTCATCATTGTTAAAAAAATTTTTTTTCTTGATAGTTTGTTTTCTTGGATCAAGATTTAAACAAAGTTATGAACAACTGTGGTATTGGAGAAGACTCTTTAGAGTCCCTTGGACTGCAGGGAGATCCAGCCAGTCCATTCTGAAGGAGATCAGCCCTGGGATTTCTTTGGAGGGAATGATGCTGAAGCTGAAACTCCAGTACTTTGCAAAGAGTACTTGCAAAGAGTACTTTGCCACCTCATGCAAAGAGTTGATTCATTGGAAAAGACTCTGATGCTGGGAGGGATTGGGGGCAGGAGGAGAAGGGGACGACAGAGGATGAGATGGCTGGATGGCATCACTGACTCGATGGGCGTGAGTCTGTGTGAACTCCGGGAGTTGGTGATGGACAGGGAGGCCTGGCATGCTGCGATTCAGGGGGTGGCAAAGAGTCAGACATGACTGAGCGACTGAACTGAACTGATGGTGTTTTGTTGCTGTTAAAAAGGAAACTTTATGCTGGAAATCACTGGAAACAACTGCTGCATGAAGCCATGGGTTTCAAGTCCTGACTCCTCCACTTGCTGGCACCTCAGATAATCCACTTAACCTCTTGACTTATCTCAGTATATTTAATTTGGAAGCTGTTGGGAAGATCCAGTGAAGTGGCAGATCATCACTGTGCAAATAAATGAGATTACTTTGTGTGATGGTTAATTTTATGCCAACTTTATTAGGCCTCAGGGTGCCCAGATATCTGGTCAAACATTGAGTGTTTCTGTGAGGGTGTTTCTGGATAAGATTAACATTTAAATCTGTAGACTGAGTAAAGCAGTTTGCTCTCTCTAATGTGGGTGGGCCTCGTCCAATCAGTTGAAGGCCTAAATAGAACAAAAAAGCTGACTTACCCCTTATGGAGAACTCTTCCTACTCGATGGCCTTTGAACTGAGCCATGGGTATTTTGCTGCCTTTGCACTTGAACTGAAATGTTTTTTCCCTTGTATCTCAAGCCTGATGAACTGTGTAATCTGGTTGTGTCTCTAGGAGGAAAAGACAAATGGTTTGGTGAACGATCTCCTACATCCACCTACATTTGTGGCCAGCATGGCTGCTACACCCTCTCCAGTCAGCCCCAGCTGGGGCAATAGCTACTGAAAATAAAAGTGATTCCTCTGCTCTTGCACTAAGCTTCCTGGCTCCAGCTGACTGTTGTAGTGGAGACTCCCTCTGCAGCCCTGGTCCTCACTCAGTGATTACCCACACATTCTGGTTCACGGTGAGACCAGTGTTGGGTAGGATGTAGCTGAACTGTAGACCTCACTCTGCTTTATTGTTAGAGCGAGTTCTGTATCACAGTGCGGGAAACTGTAGTCTGGCCCTGGAAATGTTTTGATCCCATAGTTGGAATGCAGAACATAATGGTATCAATCTCTGAAAATCAAATGAAATCTTGTGGGAGTAGATTTAGGTCCGATGAATAAAATTATATAAAACAATTTCATACTTGACATTTACTGAGAGAGACTTAACTTTTCCTACATATTTTAGTCTGTTCATCTGGTATTATTTATTCATGTCTCTTTCTCCATTTGGTTTGTGATTTATCTTTTGGGAGCCTAGAATTAAACTGTAAAAATGTATATATGCTAGACACTGTTTTATGTTCCATCTATGGAGAAGTCATCAAAACCTCTAACAGAATAAGATTCAGCTATTACAGGGGTGATTTAGCTGAAATAAAATGTAATGTTTAACTCAGAGAAGCTGGAAAAGATGAGATTTAGGAATATGGAATTGAATAATCAGTTGGTGAAATGACAGTGCTTTCTGTGTCACTCTCCCAGTTGAAAGAATATTGGGACATCAAGATTACGAATGGCCAGAACCAAGTGAGGATTCATGATAACCCAGAAGGACAAGATTGGCGCCTGGTTCCAATGATAACAGATTGCTCCCTAACACGGGCAGAGTTAAACACAAGAAACTCAGCGTTCTGTGTCATATCCTCTTGTTGCATGATCATATTTTGCGATAGGGGAAGAATTAATGTATAACAAATTAAAACAGGGCAGTTTCTGATGCCCCTGTGACTAAACTTTTCCACAGATATTACAGAGATAAGGGGAAGTTCATGCACAAAAACACGAATGGGAATTTTATGAGAGACACGGTTTGGATTAGAGAAGGAAAACCCAGAGAGTGAATGTGAAAAGTCCATATCCATGTAAAAATTTCCTAGGGCTGGTGTGACAAATTGCCATACACTGAGTGGCTTAAAATATCAGAAGTTTGTTCTTTCATTGTTCCAGAGGCTAGATGTCTGGAATCGAGGCGTCTACAGGGCCATACTCTCTGTGCAGGCCCTAGGGGAGGATCCCTCCTTGCTTCTTTCTAGCTCTGCTTACTGGCAGTGCTTGGCATTCTTTGGTTTGTGGATGCTTCGGTCTAATCTCTGTCTCTGTTGTCACACATGAGTCTCTCTGAGTGTGTGTGTGTGTTTCTCATAGACACTAGTTACATTGGAGTAGGGTTCATCCTTATCCAATATCACTTCATCTTAACTTGATTATGTCTGTAAAGACCCTATTTCCAAAAAAGTCCACATCCAGAGGTTCTAGGAATTAGGGCTTCAGGATATCTTTTTTTTTTTTTTTGGTGGGGGGACACAGTTCAAGCCACAACAGTCAGTAACCAACATTGTCTGTGATAGTGTCACGAGATGGGTGGAACAGTCCACAGGAAGGGACTGATCATCACATAAAATGCAAAATGAGGGAGAAAATGCATCTTCAGTAGGGTTACGGTGCAGTAACAGCAAATGCTTATCACTTTCTCTATGTCAGCCTTCTGAGAGCTTTACATACATTATTCTCAAAAAAAAAAAAAAAATCCTACAGGTATTTCAGCCCATTTTACAGAGAAGGGGAGTAAAGTGAAAGTGTTATTCAGTCATGTCCAACTATTGGCAACCGCATGAATTGTAGCCTGCCAAGCTCCTCTGTCCATGGAGTTCTTCAGGCAAGAATACTGGAGTGGGTTGCTGTTTCTTCCTCCAGGAGACCTTCCCAACTCAGGGATTGAACCCAGGTCTCCTGCATTACAGGCGGATTCTTTACCATCTGAGTCACCTGGGATGTCCTTACAGTTAAGAGAATTGAGGCATAAAGAGACAGATGTGGAACTGAGAACCAAAAAAACCCCATGAAAATAACTGTAATGGGTGCTTTTGGTGGGGGTATATCTCAGGTGAGGTCAGCTTAATGCATCCAGAGCAGAGGTGGCTGGCTGGCCAGAGCAATTTGGGGAACCAGCAAAACTGCCTTAACTGGAGGCTTCCCCATTTTTAGATTTTCCTCCATACCTGAGGCTGCTTGACAAGCCACTTTATTCATTGAACCAAAGATTTAGATCCCAGCTAGTTCGGAAGAGATGTTGCCCATTCTGACATAAACTGTTTGAGTCTGTGTTCTGGAATTTAAAAGGATTAGTTGTTGTTGCTCAGTCGCTCAGTCATGTCCAACTGTTTGCGGTCCCTGGATTGCAGCACTCCAGGCTTCCCTGTCCTTCACCATCTCCCAGAGTTTGCTCAAAGTCATGTCCATTAAGTTGGTGATTCCATCCAATCATCTCATCCTGTGTTGCCCCCTTCACTTCCCGCCTTCAATCTTTCCCAGCATCAGGATCTTTTCCAGTAAGTCAGCTCTTCGTATCAGGTGGCCAAAGTATTGGCGCTTCAGCTTCAGCACCAGTCCTTCCAATGAATATTCAGGGTTGACTTCCTTTAGGATTGACTGGTTTGATATCTTTGCTGTCCAGGGGACTCTCAAAAAAAAAAAAAAAAAAAAAAAAAAGGATTGGTATGTATTGCCCAAACTATGGAGGATGGCAGATAATCTGCCAGTTTACTACTGTATCACCTACTAAAATTGTTTTGAAAGAGGGTTTTTTTTGGTGATTATACATAAAGATATATAAAAATATATATATGTGATTGTAAATCCAGAGAGTAGACTGTCATGATTACGATCACTTTTCTGGAACTGGGCAGCTTACTTTAAAATTCTAGCTTTGCTGTCTCAGCCTTGTGACCTGGGATAAGTTACTAAACCTCTGTGCCTCACTTTTCCCATCTATAAAATAGGGATGGCAATAACAGTCTCTGCGTCACAGTGTTGTTTGGGAGGGTTAAATGTGCTAACCTGTTCATTAAAACAGTATCTACACATAGAAAATACGTAAGCACTTGTTTTTATTACTCTGTGTGGGTTATGGAGGAGATGAATGACATACGAGATGATGCTCTGGCTTTTCTTATTGCGCACAGGGAGAAGGTTCTGGAGAATACGCGCTGAGTGGGGAGGCTGAGGGCTCATCGTTTTGTCTGTGATGCTGCTAGATACGGGTCTGGTTGATCTGTAGCTGGATAATGCCATGATGCTCAGTGTTATCTGCCAGCCCTTCAGAAAAACTCTGCTTTGCTTCTTTGTATCTTACAAAGAATGGGATGTGTTAACATCACAGAGTTTTACACTGGTTAGAAAATCGGAGTTGAAGCCGTTTTTCTGTTCTGCAGGACCAGGCCATCAAGCTTTACTTAGTGTTTCTTCTCCCTGACATAGAGCAGGGTAGGATAAGAATGAGTGTCCCTGGGGTAGGCTTAGTCTCCTCCGGCTTCTCAGCTGATTATTGGTTGATGATAGGATCTCATGAGGATGTGAATCACTGATTAAAAACATTTTAGCCCTGAGTTTCCTAGATGAGTTTGTGTTTAAACACTGATGATTTGTGGGGTCATTCTTTATCCCTTTTCTGCCACTTAGTGGGGATCCTGCCATTTCTGAGGAGTTCCATGTCACTGCCTGTAGCGGAATAGTAAGTGACAGGGTAAAAGTGTCAGTGACTGAGTCAAATATATGCCCATTAATAAGTTTTGAATTGTGGTACAAATTAAGAGTGTATGGAATATGACTTGAGAAGCACAAACAATAAAGAAAAAAATAGGTAAATTGGACTACATAAAAATTAAAAACTTTTGTGCATGAAAAGACTATCACTAGATTGAAAAGGCAATGCACAGACTGGGAGAAAATATTTGCATATCATATACCTGATAAGGGGTTCATATCCAGAATATATAAAGAACCCCTACAACTCAACAACAAGAAAACAACCTGGGAATTTCCTGGTTCTCCAGTGGTTAGGATTCCATACTTCCATTGCTGGGGGTCTGGATTGAATTCCTGGTTGGGGAACTAAGATCCCACAAGCCTTGTGGAGTGACCAAATAAAGAAAAATCAAACAATTTAATTCAAAAATGGGCAAAGGGCTTGAATAGTCCCTAAAGAAGATATACAAATGGCCAGAAAGCAGAGAAAAAGATAACTCCACTTCACTGATTGTTGCTGCTGCTGGTGCTGCTGCTAAGTTGCTTCAGCTGTGTCTGACTCTGTGCGACCCCATAGATGGCAGCCACCAGGCTCCCCTGTCCCTGGGATTCTCCAGGCAAGAACACTGGAGTGGGTTTCCATTGCCTTCTCCAATGTATGAAAGTGAAAAGGGAAAGTGAAGTTGCTCAGTCGTGTCTGACTCTGTGCGACCCCATGGACTGCAGCCTACCAGGCTCCTCCACCCATGGGATTTTCCAGGCAAGAGTGCTGGAGTGGGGTGCCATTGCCTTCTCCATCACTGATCATTAGGGAAATGCAAATCAAAACCATAACTAAATAACCACCTCACACCCGTTAGCATGGCTATTATCAAAAGAGAAAAGACTCAGAAAATAACCAGTGTTGGTGAGGATGTGGAGAAAATGGAATCTTTGTACACTGCTAGTAGGAATGTAAAATGGTGCAGACATGATGGAAAACAGTATGAAGTTTCCTTCAGTTCAGCTCAGTTGCTCAGTTGTGTCTGACTCTTTGCAAAGTTTCCTTAAAAACTAAAAAATAGAATTGCCATCTAATAATTCTGCTTCTGGGTATATAACCAGAGGGATTGAAAGCAAGGCCTCAAACAGATATTTGTGCACTCACAGAGACAGCAGCATTATGCACAATAGCCAGAAAGTGGAGACGGCACTAATGTCCATCAATATTTGAATGAATAAAATATGGTATTGAATATTATCATCCTTAAAAAGGAATGAAATTCTGGCATATGCTGCAACATGGATAAACCCTGAAAATATTATGCCAAGTGAAATAAGCCAATCTCCAAAAGCAAGTACAGTATGATTCCACTTACATCTATTACCTAGGATAGACAAATTCATAGAGATAGAAAATGAAATCTTGGTTGCCAGTATGTAGTATTTAATAGTAAAAAGTTTCAGTTTTGGAAGATGAAAAATGTTCTGGAGCTGGATGGTGATGATGGCTGCACACCAGTATGAGTGTGCTTAATGCTAGTGAATTGCATACTTAAAAATGGCTAAAATGATTGAGTTTTATATGTTCTTTTTTTTTTTTCCCCACAATTAATAAAAACAGAAAAGAGTATATGGAAAGGTGTCCTCAGTACCAGAAACCAATCCTCCTGTTACAAAATTATCTTCCCATGAGCAAAGTTATATTCNTGACTCTGTGCGACCCCATGGACTGCAGCCTACCAGGCTCCTCCACCCATGGGATTTTCCAGGCAAGAGTGCTGGAGTGGGGTGCCATTGCCTTCTCCATCACTGATCATTAGGGAAATGCAAATCAAAACCATAACTAAATAACCACCTCACACCCGTTAGCATGGCTATTATCAAAAGAGAAAAGACTCAGAAAATAACCAGTGTTGGTGAGGATGTGGAGAAAATGGAATCTTTGTACACTGCTAGTAGGAATGTAAAATGGTGCAGACATGATGGAAAACAGTATGAAGTTTCCTTCAGTTCAGCTCAGTTGCTCAGTTGTGTCTGACTCTTTGCAAAGTTTCCTTAAAAACTAAAAAATAGAATTGCCATCTAATAATTCTGCTTCTGGGTATATAACCAGAGGGATTGAAAGCAAGGCCTCAAACAGATATTTGTGCACTCACAGAGACAGCAGCATTATGCACAATAGCCAGAAAGTGGAGACGGCACTAATGTCCATCAATATTTGAATGAATAAAATATGGTATTGAATATTATCATCCTTAAAAAGGAATGAAATTCTGGCATATGCTGCAACATGGATAAACCCTGAAAATATTATGCCAAGTGAAATAAGCCAATCTCCAAAAGCAAGTACAGTATGATTCCACTTACATCTATTACCTAGGATAGACAAATTCATAGAGATAGAAAATGAAATCTTGGTTGCCAGTATGTAGTATTTAATAGTAAAAAGTTTCAGTTTTGGAAGATGAAAAATGTTCTGGAGCTGGATGGTGATGATGGCTGCACACCAGTATGAGTGTGCTTAATGCTAGTGAATTGCATACTTAAAAATGGCTAAAATGATTGAGTTTTATATGTTCTTTTTTTTTTTTCCCCACAATTAATAAAAACAGAAAAGAGTATATGGAAAGGTGTCCTCAGTACCAGAAACCAATCCTCCTGTTACAAAATTATCTTCCCATGAGCAAAGTTATATTCAAGATGGGTTACAACCCACCAGCTCAGGTTGATGACTGGCTAGTCTCATATTTTTACTGGCTGCCCCTCATCTCTGGGATGTGCTCACGGGGGCGGGGAGATAGACTTCTCCTGCTTTAGACTGCCATCACCACCTGAAATTCTCTGGGCAAGATTTTCACCTACCCTTTGATAATACCCTCATGCCTTAAACCCTCCCTCATCTACTGTGTCAGGCCCCCTCTAACTGGGCACTGCACTTCCCACCTCCATGGCTACCTTTGTCGAGGAGGATTTTGAACTTCTCAATGACGTTTCTGTTCTTTCTCTGCCTTTGTTAAGGGAAGGGATGAGGTGGGAGAGCTTACCTTGTGTTTAAAACCTTGAGAGCTTTTTTTTCTCAAAGCATTCCTTAACTAAGGGGAGAGCAGAACGCCTCAAGGTGAAAGTGCTCTTTCATTGATATGGTGTTCTTTCTTTCCTAAAGTGACTGGGAAGTAAATGGACGCACAGTTTTCCATGCAGAAGTCGTGGTCAAGGAAGTTAGATACTGTATGTTGTATATGTGTGCGGATACACACATATACATTCAATAAGCCTCACTTGTCTGTGATGTCCCATGACTCTCCAGGTTTACTTTATGTTAATCTGTTTTTTATTTTGATAAAATTTTAACTTGCAGAAAAATTTCTAACTTGTAAGAGTACATTGGAGACGTCATGCCCCTTTACTCTGAAATACCTCAGTGGGCACTCCTTGTGGCTAAGAACATTTTCTTATGTTAGCCAAATTATCAAAACGAGAAATTTTAGCACTGATACACTATTGCTTCCCAATCCACTACTCATGTCTTGGTAGAGTCTGAGGTTTTCTGCTGATGTGGGATTCAAAGGCAGCAGAGTCATTGGGGGAATGAATGCAGAGAGTAGGAAAGAAAATCCATGTGACAGAAACTCAAACTGTTGGGAAATAATGAAAACAGATAAGCTGGTAGAGAATTAGGTGTTATTAGGAGAGTTTATCTTCATGTTTTGAGTCAAAATCTAGAAAAGAAAATTTCTGTTTTGCAAAATACCTAACATTTATTAAGGATTGACCATGTGCCAGGCACCGTGAACTGTGTGAATTATCTCATTTAATTCCCATGGCAACCTTACATGGTATATCTCTTGCATCCCGATGGAGGCACAGGGCGATTAAGTAGAAAATGATAGAATCAGGATGTACTTCCAAGCAGGCTGACCTCAGGAACTGTCATGCTGCTGGACTCCAGTCTCATGAAGAGGGCATAATGATGAAAAGGTGGGCGCTGGTCTCTTGGGCAGTGAGTGCAGGCATAAAAATGAAGTCAGTTCTGGTGAATCCTGCTAGAAAGCAGAAAACAATCTTCCATGCAGTGTAAGATGAAGTCCCAGAGGGCATGTTTCTGAGTCCATTATTACTAAGTAAAGGTGGCTAAGAACACACAAATTTTAATTTTTGTTAAACATTTTAGTGATTACTAGAACAACAACAACAACAAAAATGTAGATTTCCTGTAGCTCAAACGGCAAAGAATCTGCCTGCCACGCAGGAGACCAGGGTTTGATTCCTGGGTTGGGAAGTTCTTCTGGAGAAGGGAATGGCAATCCACTCTAGTATGCTTGCCCGAAGATTTCCATGGACAGAGAAGCCTGGTGGGCTACAGTCCATGGGGTTGTAGAACAAAAATATAGTTGTATTTTGGAAAAATCAGTAACTATGAAAAAGGACAAAGGAAAAAAGGTTTATCTGTAAAATCATTACTGAGAGATAGTTATTAACATTTTAATATGTTTTCCATGTGTTTTTACTTGTTCAGATCACAGTGTAAAAAAAATTATACAGAGTATAGAAAAAACTGCTTACTTCTTTCACTAAATCATATAAGCACAATCTCATGTTAAAATCATTTTTAATGGTAGCATAGTAATTTATGAATTTAATATTTTAACTGTTCCCTTAATATTGGTTAGATTATTGCCATTTCCTAATTTTTAAAGTAAAACAAACAGAAACCCCCGTCATGAATATCTTCGTGCATATACTTTGGTCTGTGTTTCTGATTATTTTTTAAAAAGAGTCTTAGAAATAATTTCATTGTATTAAAGTATGGTTATGCTTTTTTATCATTTAAATAGTTTGATAACTAAATAGTTTTAATTATGTTAAGTACATAATACAAATATGTGTAAGATAGAAATTCAAAATTTATACAAATCACATCAGGTCAAGTCTCCATCCCACTGTCTCCCAGTCACCAAGAATTTAATCTCACATTGCTGCTTTTCCTTTAACAAAACTATAGCAAAAGAAAAGTTACAAATCTAAAGCAAAAGACCAGTTCAAAACCCACCCACACTGAACCATGCTGCCTGTGGTTTACGAAACATTGTTTTGGGTACCTATGGGAAGAATCAGGTATATTATTCAGAATGCAAAGAAGAAAAGACATCAATTCTGAGCACTGAAGAACTGATGCTTTTGAACTGTGCTATTGGAGAAGACTCTTGAGAGTCCCTTGGACTGCAAGGAGATCCAACCAGTCCATCCTAAAGGAAATCAGTCCTGAATATTCACTGGAAGGACTGATGTGGAAATTTAAACTCAATACTTTGGCCACCTGATGTGAAGAACTGACTTATTTGAAAACACCCTGATGGTGGGAAAGATTGAAGGCAGGAGGAGAAGGGGACGGCAGAGGATGCGATGGTTGGATGGCATCACCGACTCGATGAACGTGATTTTGAGCAAGCTCTGGGATTTGGTGATGGACAGGGAAGCCTGGTGTGCTGCAGTCCATGGGGTTGCAAAGAATTGGACATGACTGAGTGACTGAACTGAACTGAGAAGCAAAATGCAACCAATATAAGCACAAAAAGAAATGATTAGCTCATGTAACTTGAAAATCTAAGAGAGTGGTGCTGACTTCAGGTACTGCTGGATCCAAGGATTCAAATGCTGTTATCAATATTTTTTCATATCTTGGTTCTTGTTACCTTTTTCAACTTCTGCTGAGAAAGACATGCTCCACATCACAGCAAAAATGACAACCAATGGCTCTAGGTGTACATCATTGTTTACTGTTCTTGAACTAAGAAGAGACATACTTTACTTCTTAGTATCAGAGTAATTTGTGTAAAACAGTACAGTCCTACTGTGTCATAGATCTGACTACTGTTTTCCAATCACTTTGCCCAGGAAGCGAGGGCATTTTTATTTTTATTTGACTTGCGATTGCTCTGCAAAGGGGAGGCTGAGCAGTCAACGAGCAATAGATGACCATGAGGTGATGGAAGCACGAAATTCAAGGAGCTTCCTGGCATTAGATCAAATCTTCACCTTGTATCTTGATAGAAGTAAATATTTTCTCTTCAAGATATGCAGAAAGACACTGTAATCCTTTGAATTCTCTGAGTAGCTTCTGAAATTTTAATATTTTTGTCTTATCTCAGCCAGATCATGGGAGGGTATATTCCTTATAGATATGCTTGAATAATATTTGAAAGCCCATTAAATTAAATATACAAACGCTGGGCAGTGTGGGATTGCCTTGAATTTGACTGTCATTTGTAATGTGTCAAGAAATACTTTGTGATGTTTTCCCCAACAATGACAAAGAAAATAAATTGAAATTAATTCTTTTTAGTTGACTAACTTCATGGCAACACACATATACATTTGAGGTTAAGGATGTTGGGAAAACAAGCGTCCATTGAGGAAAAAACTGAATAGAAAGTCTTGGAAGAGAAGAACTCACAAATACAAGTGAGAGATGTTTTGACAGTAATGGGGGTATCAAGGGCTGAATTGGCCTTTAAATTGTGTTCATTAAGTGTTGTGTGTTTCTTTGAGGTTTATTAAGACCCTTGAGAGGAGACAAACAAATTTCAACACAGAGAAATAAAGATGCTCATTTAGGACTATAACACGTCTCCCCTGAGTTTTTTCTTAAATGTTATTTTTGACACACTTTTTTGGCATTTTGACACACTGCTGTTACAAACCCAGTCACAGCACAGTACTTCCATTTAGACAAAAACATCAGTTCTTTTTTTGTTTTCTCTAGGCGAAAAAGAGTTTAAAGTGAGATTTGAATTGACTTTAAGAACTCTTTAGTGATGGGAATGGGTTGAGGAAATAAGATTAAGATGGTATTTATGTGACGAGAGGAGGGAGGCTACCCCCCATCTCCGTATCCAGGAAGCCAGCCTCTCCCGGCCGCGCAGCTGTGCGGGAGGAGGTCTCCAAGGCAGCACATCCTTGACCTTGTCCTCAGGCATCTTTGGAAAGCAGGAGGCCTCACACAGGTGCTGTGCGGTTGCCAGCAGATAGAGGGAGTCTGGCATCTTGCCAAAGAAGAAACTTTGTAACATCTCAAGGTTGCCACCCAGATAACTGTAATCTAAAGTCTTTGACAAGAGTTTGGAGAGACCTTGAGGAAGTCGGGGATGCGGAGATGCCATTTCTTCAGCGTTTCAGCAACATTTGAACTTGGAAGCTGACTCGCACACTGCCTCTCGGTCTGCTGCCGCCTTTTTCTTTCCTGTCCGATTAGCCCTCATCCGTGTGACTAACAGGGTGGAAGCACTGCGTTTCAAGACCTGCACAGCATGTGTGCAGCCCCGCAAACTGGGATTATGGAAGCCCTTGAGCCCGTTTCTATCTCCCGTAGAGGTAGGCATAGAAATGTCCTTAACTTTCCTGAGCTTCCACTTCTCGATTTATAACAGGATGATCCTATTTAAGAACTTCCCTAGTGGTTCAGTGGTGAAGAATCTAACTGCCCCTGCAGAACCTGTGGGTTTGATTCATGGGTCAGGAAGATCCCTTGCAGAAATAAATGGCAACCCACTCCAGTCGTCTTGCCTGGGAAATCCCATGGACAGAAGAACCTGGCAGGCTACAGTCTGTGAGGTCACAAAAGAGTTAGACACAACGACTAAACAACAACAATCATATTTAACTCAGGGCGTCACCGTGAGGCCGAATGCGCCTGACACAACGTTTAGAATGAAGCAGGTCTTCAGTTAAGTTGGTCCCTGTGTCCTCTTCCTCCTTTATTCAGGGGAAGTGAGATGTAAATGTATGAAAAAATTATTGGCATTAATGAAATATTTACAGACACAGAAACTTCCAGCCCTGTTCATCAAGCAAGTTGTGACTATGGAAGACTGAAAAAATATTTTCTGTGATGATTCACACCCTATTTTATTCTGTGATGTACACTTGTGTAAATGCATACAAGGTGGTTAAAGAGAAAGTATGTTAGACTAAGTTGGCGGAGTTAAATGAAGATGAATGGTCTAACAGAGTAGGACAGCAGATTGTGCAGTTAGACTTCCTGGGCTCAAATCCTGGCCTTGCTTCCTGCTTCTTGATGAGCTGTTTAACCTTTGGTGCCTCATTCCGCTTGTCCGTATGTGGGGATGATCATAGTGTATGACAGCAATATGATTAACTGAAGTAATGATTATACGGCATGTAGACAGGGCTGGCATAGTACACAGATATGGCGTGTTAGCTGCTACTGATAATGCAAAATGCAGATGTGAGCAGAGTGAGCTTTCTGCATGTTTCTGAGGAAACAAGGACAAAGAAACAGTTTCTAATACAATGCAGGGTGCCTTTCCATACAAGCATGGATTGTTCCAAGAGGTGTTAGGGCATTTGGGGAGGTTGCCGTTTGGAAGGGATTTAACCAATGGCTAACATCCCTGCTTCCCCCGCCTCGTCCCATAGATCAGCACCAGATCTGTGTACGAAGCATTACTCAAACTGTCTCTTTACACAGCAGTTAACCTTACTTGTCACCGCTTCCGGTGGGGGATCGAGAACATTGAAATTGTGGAGGTGGCACCATAAATCATGGTCAGTCCTTGACACGGCCAGACAGAACAGCCGGAAAGAGCCTCAGCGCAATGTCAGCTCAAAGTTGAAAGGGAAAGTTTCAACATACTCATTTTCTCTCCGTTTTTATTGTCACCCTGATTTTTTTTCCTTTTTTTCCCTATGACTCGAATGAGTGAATAAAAGATTGGCCTTGGCAGCTTGGTGGGTTAATTCACCTTGTATGGTTTTGCTTTCTTTCTTTCTCCTTTTTACCCCTTAAATGTGAGCGTGGTGACTGAAGAATGAAGTAATTGAGCAAACTGAACTCAGGTAGTGAGAGAACTGTCCTTACCCAAGAGGTCTCAAGTTTTAGTCTCATTTTCTAAACACAGGTTCTCTTCACTGTTGTTTCCCTAGGACCCAGCAGCACACCTGGAACAGAGCAGGCACTTACTGAATATTTGTGAAATGAATGGACGGCAGTTCTGGCTTTCCAGCTTTCTCCTGCTCGCTCTTCTTTCTCCCGTTCTCTTCCCGGATCTTCTCAGCTGAGCCCGCAGAGTGTCTCCCAGCTACTGACTCTGGTTAAACACTCATGGAAGAGTTGCCTTATTGGTTTAGCTCTTTCCCTACCCAACTTCGACCCCCAAGGCCTATAACTACATCCTTGCTCTTCTGAGGACTTAACGACCTTGACCTGTCTCCATTCAGTCATCTGTTTCCTTGGCTCCGAATACTGGGCAGTTGGATTTTATTAGAGCTATAAATCTCTCCCCAGAAATGCACAGACACACAGAGCACACAAAGTTTGGCACATGATTTTTGTTGGGACCTTTGGGGAGCACATTTATGGATCCAAGATAAAGACTCTGCCTTTAGTAATTGCCTGATCATCAATAGCCGCTGCTGGGCTCTCCTCTCCTGCGCTGCTCTTGAGAGCGTGTGCTCCTGAATGCTCTTACCCTGCAGGAAGCTTAGTGGCAAAGGCATGGTGCCTATGAGAGGTGAGCTGGAGGGCACCCAGTCCTCCCGGGGTACAGAGGGTAGGCTAATTCAGTGGCTCCATGTTAGAAAATCCACTTACCTATGGTGCACACGATGTTCTATAAATACCAATCTTAGTTGAGATAAAGGGACACTTTAATCTCCTATTTTCTTGACTCTTCGGTTGTGTTTCATAATTGGTTTAGAGGGCTTCCCAGTGGCTCAGTGCTGGAGAATCTGCCTGCAATGCAGGAGACCTGGGTTTGTTCCCTGGGTCAGGAAGATCCCCTGAAGGAGGAAATGGCAACTCACTCCAGTATTCTTGCCTGGAGAATTCCATGGACAGAGGAGCCTGGTGGGGTAGAGTCCATGGAATCTCAAAGAGTCAGACACAACTAAAGTGACTTAGCAAAAATTGGTTCAGAACTCCAGGCTTAGAAAAGACATATGTTTAGGTTGGGAGATGGGCAGTGGGTTCACAGGACTTTCAAGAGCTAGTATTACCCCCCACTGAATTCCTCATCCTTTACCTCCAGAATTTGTCTCTCTGCTTTCTTTTCCCCTTCTGATGCCAGACCTCTCTTTTTCCTCCCAGTGGTCTTTCTAGAACTTTGCTACCTGTGAGAAAAATTTTCTGAAAACACTCAAACTCTGTTAATGAAAAAATAGGGAGGTTTTATCCAGTTTCCCCATTCTGTCTCAAGAGTACAAAGGGACATAAAGGTTCTTTTTAATGCTTATGGAGGGAGGAAAGAAAGTTTTCCGTCATTACGGCTGTGACCCATAATTATAATAACTGAGCAAAATTTCTTCAGTACCGTGGGTCATCCAAAGAAGTAGAAAACAGAGATCTTGCTGTCATGAAGTTTACCATTTAAGTAGGAGGACTGTGTAAATAAAAGATAGGTAAAATCACACATAATACTAAAATATCAGGAAGGATTTAAATTTTACTTTATTATTTATTTGGCTGCATCAGGTCTTAGTGTGGGCACACGGTATCCTCATTGCCACACGCAGGGCTTAGTTGCCCTGGGGCATGTGGGATCTTAGTTCGCAGACCAGGGTTCCAACCTGCGTCCCCTGCATTGGAAGGCAGATGGTCAGTCCCTGAACCACCAGGGAAGCCCAGAAAGTATTTAAATTTAAATGAGAGCACTGGCAGAATTGGGTGAGGTGAGAAGGCTGAACAAGTGTCAGTTCCTAGCACCCATTAACTATTATTATTACTTATGGAGGAGATCAGTATATTGGAGTAGGTCAGGAGACATGACTTACTCTTGCCTCTTAGGTCCAAATGAATTCCTTTTAAACCCTAAAACCTCTTAGTCTGAGCTCTGTTCTGCTTCTGTGCATTTTTGATAACTTGGTTGGCTTAATGTATCCATATGGACTGTTTTCTGTTTTGTTTTATTCTTTCCCAAACTCTATATACATCCTGACTGAATTTAAGCAGGTTGTTCATAAAGAGCAAGAGATATCACATTCTCTTTTTTACTTTAAATTAATATTAACCTGTTGCCAAGCCCTTGTTCCACAGGGCTGTCTGGAAATTCAGTATCAGTCATTACTAACGTTCTCTAAGGGTTCCTAGCCTGGATTATGCAAGGGATTTGAGACTTAGAGTCTGAACATCAGGGAAGACCATCTGGTCATTGGCCACCAGTCTGCTCCTCTGTCCATGGAAGCTCTTAGACCGGGAGTATCTGTTAGTTGAAGGTGGTGCTTCAGTCTTGGCTGAGGCTGACGGACCCCTGAGCTTAGGTCTGTTCTTCCTACATGTCCTAGAGAGACCATTTCTGGGTCTCATCACCTCCTGGGATCTGGGCTGCCTGCAGGGCCCACTTCACCTCTCTCTCCATTCCCCCAAATATATTTCTCTGTGTTGCAGACTGAATTGTGCCCTGCCCATCAAATTTATGTGTTGAAGTGTTCATTTCTAGCACTTGAGAATATGCCTATATTTGGAAATAGGGCTTTTAAAGAGGTGATTAAGTGAAAATGAGGACTAGTCTAATCTGCCATCAAGACTGATGTCCTTATATTGAGAGATTAGGACCTGACACACACATAGGAAAGACCATGTGAAGACACAGGGAAGAGAAGACTCCCACCTGCAGACCACGGAGAGAGGCCTCAGAAGAACCAGCCCTGCAGCCTGCCTACACCTTGAATTCAGATTTCAAGCCTCCGGAATTGTGAGAAAATGAATCTGTTATTTAAGCCTCTCCCTGTTTGTGCTCTTTTATTATGGCAGCTCAAGCTGACTAATGGGCTTCCCTGATAACCCAGTTGGTAAAGAATCTGCCTGCAATGCAGGAGACCCTGGTTCGATTCCTGGGTCGAGAAGATCCACCGGAGAAGGGATAGGCTACCCACTCATATTCTTGGGCTTCCTTTGTGGCTCAGCTGGTAAAGAATCCACCTGCAATGTGGGAGACCTGGGTTCGATCCCTGGGTTGGGAAGATTCCCTGGAGAAGGGAAAGGCTACCCACTCCAGTATTCTGGCCTGGAGAATTCCATGGATGGGGTCACAAAGAGTCAGACATGACTGACTTTCACTTTCAAGGCAATTAATATACTTCTTATCCTTTTTAAATTTTTAAATCTACTCTTTTGCATAGAAGGAAGAGCCTTTGGCTTGAAGTAGCTTCTGATTTCTCTCAGATTTTTGTGGCAAGAAAAGAGTAAGGCCCTTGCTATTAGGAAGGAACAGTAGAGCGGAGGAGAGGAAGAGGCAGTGGGAGCCGGGCAAAGTGGTGATTCTCAGTAAGTTGTTGCTCTGCTTTCTGCTTTCCCCCACCGTTGTTTCTTCACTCCTGCTTGTTTTTCTGCTCATGACCCAGCAGGTTTCCTGCCTTACCTGCTCCTCGACTCCACCTTCCTGAAACAACTGTTCGGTGTGACACGTTAGATTCCATGAATTAAATCATATAGGAAGGACTGGAAGATTTGGGTGCAATGACATACTAGACCCTGAAATGACTTCTGACCGTACTTGTGTCCGTGAATGGGGTTTTTGAGGATTTGTCCTGAATACAGTTAGTCCAAGGTTATTTTGTAGAAACATCCTCAATATTTATTGAGGCTCTGGCCAAGCCGTGAGCCAAGTGAGCCAGTTGATTGTCGAGCCCAGTTTCCACATTCCTATTAAAAGTCAATTGGAAAAGACAGTACTTCCAAGCAGCTTATAGTCCACTTTATTTCCTCTTCTTTCTACCACCCCAGTATTCGGTAACTCTATTACTCTGATTGGAAAAAATTGTTGTCTAATGATATTAAAATGTACAGCCACTGATAAACTGTGACCAGTTCTTGGCTTTTTGCAGGATTGGGAATATTAAGATGTCATTAAATATTTTATCTCCCTTCCTTCATGCTATGACTGTAATGCTGTGTTCAAAGATCCTTGCTCAGTAATGCTGGCAAGCCTTCTCTGCTTTGAAGGCATTCTTTATAAGAGCATGTAATATTCATTATGACTCTCTATTGCCTTCTTTTCTGTCCCCTACTCCTCCCCTCCAAAAAACTGGTTTTATTGAGGGGAAATTATTTTAGGTAAGATATGTGTATTATGGGCTTCCCTGGTGGCTCAGTGGCAAAGAATCTGCCTGCAGTGCAGGAGACCTGGGTTTGATTCCTGGGTTGGGAGGATCCCCTGAAGCAGGGCATAGTAACCCACTCCAGTATTCTGGCCTGGAGAATCCCATGGACAGAGGAATTATAGGAAGTTATAATTAAAAACAATCCAGACTTTCCACTATTTTCATGGAAATTGATAGGGTTCGTTTTAAAGCAGAATTTTTTTTAGAGTCTTGTGAGTTCTGGTTAATGTAAAAGTTTATTGATTGTGTGCTGAAGTGCTGAGAGTGTATACATATACAAATTTCAAGGAATGGGTCTCTAGGGTGGTTGTGTGTTTATCTGTATGAAGGGAGAGTTAGGGAGCAGGCTTTAGAAAAGAGACTAAAAGGCAAGTAATAAAACTGTAACAGACAAGCAGTAAGAAGGAAGACTGTCTGCAGAACTGTAAGTCGCTGGATGATGTCTTCAAGTTCTCCTTCCTAGTGATTATCCTTAACAATGAGAAACGTCTATGTGCTGCTTTGGGGAGGCTTAGGCACTGCATGAGGATGAGATGGTTGGATGGCATCACCAATTCAGTGGATATGAGTTTGAGCAAACTGTGGGCGATGGTGAAGGACAGGGAAGCCTGGTGTGCTGCAGTTCATGGGGTCACAAAGAGTTGGACACGTTCAGAGAGACTGAACAACAACAAGACATTGCCTTGATAAAGGTTAAGAGGATGAAAAAAATAAATTCAGGTGCCATTGATGTCCTGATACAGCCTCCTAGGAAGACATCTCGAGAGGGATTGCTCTCAGGACTTGACATCCAATAGGGCTGTTCTCGAACAGCTTGCTGTCGGTCTCACAACTGCCGGTCCTTCTGTCATCATTTTGGTCTCCAGGAAGCTTGTAGTCACACTCTGGACTCGCCTTTTCCAACCAGGCGGGGTCCCAATGCTGTGCACGTCTGCCTTGGAGCTTACCTCTGGCTTTTACTAGCTTCCTGTCCTCAGTTACCTTTGTCCTGACTCCCTCATCTGTTTCATTCTTTTGTGATGTATATACTTCTGTAAATTGCCTGAAATCCTTTGTGGATTGAGGAGAGGGTAAATACAGGCAAAGGAAGAAGATGAATTATAGGGTCTCCACAGTGCCTGACAGTTCTATATTAATAGGATATTGGGAGTTTGGCCATGACAAGGAACTTCTCTTTCCAAAGTATTTTGTGTTTTGCATTTTTTACACACTTGTAGTTATTTTTGGACACTAAACTTGAGCCACATGTTCTGAGGCAGGGTCTGACACAAAGATAACTATACAGAATTTTTGCAATAGGAGTTAAACAGAGGATGAATGGGCATAATATTTATAGATTAAATAATACATAAAGAGATAAAGAGAAAACCAGGATGAGAAACAACATAAATTTCTACCATTGGAAAAGAGTTTAAGTTTTATTTGACCAATGTAATTTAAAAATTTGTGACATTAAACTGCTACTTAGATTTTTTTTTTTTACCAAGACCCAAACATGTCTTTTAAACTGGAATAATTTAATAATTTCTTAAAAAAAAGACTATCATATTGTTTTCCTATTACATGCCAATAGTGCATTTTGTTTTCCTGTTCAGTTCAGTCACTCAGTCGTGTCCAACTCTTTGTGACCCCATGAATCGCAGCATTTTGATATGTATCTTATACCTATTCCAAAACTATTGATCTGAAATCGAAAATCCCATGTTTCTAGTCACTCTTTTTCTTAAGAATTGATTTCTGCATAGCTAATGTAGTATCCCCTGGTGATATCAGTGTGATTTTAGCTTGTACCAGGACAAAGAGGTAGGTTTTGGCTTGTTGCTGGTGATGTGGCATTTCAGCTGTAATGCTGAATTTTATGGAGGGAAGGGCCTTTCACCACTCTCTGTACACCCAGGAGACTCCAGCCATCAGCCTGCATTCCAGTGTACTGTCTCAGGGCGTCTCCTGGGGTTTCTGGAGTTAATGAAGTAAATAAAAATCTCTGAGCAAAATGATTTCAGTCTCTGGAGATAAGAGTATGCCATGTGGTATGATGCCCAGATAAGAAACCATGATCACATGTCCCAACGGTAGAAATATTTGCTCAGGGTCTGAATGGGGTGGGTGTGAACCTTAATCCTGGAATGTAAGAGGCTTTGTGTACGCTTTGTTGAAATGTACTTCTCCCTCCTAAGTAATGTTTTAGGCAGCATATTGGCAAGACACAACATCTGAATGAAAGCAGTGATATTATTCACAATATACCCCAACCCTGCATCTTTGGGGACGTGTGTGCATGAAGTGCATACTAAAACACACTTAATCTAATTGCCTCCGGAGATGGAGAGGCGTGTGCTCATATAAATGTCAAGTTGGGACATAATTTAGCTGATCTCTGGGGTTTATCGCTATTGCCAGACTCCCTCTTTATTTGATCTGGGGAAGAAAATGAAATGTGTCTCTTTGGTTCTAAACCAGGTAAGAGCAGGAGATTAGCATCTGTGAGTTTCTCATGCGATAATCATGCAGTCAGCCTTGATTTAAGGAGGCTGCAAGGCCCACTTTTATTATTTCTTTTCATTTGTGCGCTTGGGAACAATAGAAAGGAATCAAGGTCAAATGACGTCGGCCCAGCCATTATCTACTAGTTGGTGGTTATCTATCTGACGACAGTACTGGTTGCCTTAAATGTAGTGAAGCAGAGATTAGTTAAAATAAGAAAACCAAAATTGTACTCAAGTATTAGAGGGGAAATCTCTTTTTGTGTACACCTGGCCTGGGTCCCTATTCTCAGCCCCGTGAGAGTTGAACACCTGACTCACTGAGTTGGAGATGCTTACATAAGGCGATCTTATGCAGAAACACGTGGCTGCTGGTGAAATAGCTATTGACCACATATTGGGAAAATCAGGGCTCCGTTACGCCTGCTTAGTGGGCTGGCTGGGAGAGTACATCTCGAGGGAGAGTCTGAGACATCATTGTCAACTGGTGTAACTTCACCCCGCAGATGACATTTGGCAGTGTTTGGAGACACCTTTCGGGGGATGGGGAGGTTCCTGGCATCTAGTGAGCAGAGACCAGGGAGCCTGCCTACCATCCTGTAATGCCAAGGACAGTCCCCCGCAATAGTAGGTTATCTGGTCTAAAACATCGATAGTATGGGGGTTGAGAAACTTTGGCTTCGTGGAACATTTATTTTCCCTTTCCTTATATAGGGCTTTTACTGAAGTAAATAAAAGAATAAAAAGGAAAGAGAGAAGTTTGTCACATCTTTCCAAATTTATACAAATTACATGGTAACTGGGATATTGGTATTCTAGATGCACCACACAGACAAATTTTCAGCTGTGCAATCTTTCCATTATATCACTAAGCACCAAAGCGAAAACATCATCCTGAAATTGCAGAGCATACATATATTTCTAATGGTGCGAAAGATGCTTAAAAAAAAGAAAAACCTTTACAGACATTCCCATTTACAATATGAAATAGACACAACTACAATCTCAATTTGCAGCATCCTTAATCCCATTCCCCTTAAAATACACTTTTAGGAGGGGGGTAGTTAAATATAAGCTGTTCCAATCACGTCAGTATTCATAAGGACATATTTTAACTACCTCTGTGTGTAGACCCAGAAGGGAACATTTCTAGTAGGATGGGAAGTTGCATAAAGCAGTTGATGCCTTGAAAATGGATCATTTCATAAAGTGGCGCTGTAAATATTTTTGTTCAGTACACCAGGTTTTGGTTTGTGGGTCCCTTCACTCCGCTGTGGCTAAGGCCACGCATTTCTTCTTCAGGCTCAGCCTCTGCGGTAACAGCTTGCTGCATAGTCTTCTGTAGCTTGGCAAAGACTTAATAACCACCCACTCCTTCTAGTCGTAGTTATAGGGAAATCAACTGACTTCTAGAATGGAGTGGCTTGTTTTTTCTTTTTCATTTACTTTGATACTGCATTTTGGTTCTGAGAGAAATTATTTCTACTTACCAGTGATAACTCCATAGTAGGCATTTATGTAATTTCTTTCTTTAATTTTTAAAACTGTCTTAAATATTTCTATGTATTTGTATTGAAATAAATCAATTTACAAATTATATTTGTTTCAGGTATACAACATAGTGATTAAAAATTTTTAAATAGATTATACTCCATTTAAAATGATAAAATACTGGCTCTGTTCCCTGTGCTGTACAATATATCCTTGTAACTTATTTATTTTGTACACAGTAGTTTGTATCTCCTAATCCCCTTCCCTTATCATGCCTGGAGGTGATAGTTATAGACAGCATTGATACTTTTTAGCTTTTCGCCTTTTTTTTTTTAAGGACTCTAGCATCTGCTGGCTTATTTTAATCCTAAAGGCTGAACTGGTGTGCAGTCAACCTGGAAACTCTGAGGTGATCTGTGTTCCTTAATGTCTTACGTGGAAGGCAGCATAAGTGCATTTATCCCTATCCCAGTTATAAAGAAACTTGGGGCTGATTAAATGACTCAGAGAGGGAGGCAGCATGGCACGTGATTACAAAGACTGGTTTTGGAATTGTGACTCTAACATGAACTGAATAATGTGGATATTGGGGCTTCCCAGGTGGCTCAGTGGTGAAGAATCCACCTGCAATGCAGGAGATGCGGGCTCAATCCCTGGGTCAGGAAGATCTCTTGGAGAAGGAAATGGCAACCCACTCCAGTATTCTTGCCTGGAGAATCCCATGGACAGAAGAGCCTGGTGGTCTGTAGTCCATAGGGTCGCAAAGGGTTGGGCATGGCTGAGTTATTGAGCATGCACGCATGTGGATATTGAACAAGTTACTTAAGTTAAAGGGGCCTCAGAGTCTTTGTTTATAAAATGGAGATCATAATATCACATAGGTGATCATGAGGGTTACTAAGTGCCCAAGAGGTGGCAGCTTTGGGAACGTGGGAGATACAGATGCCATTCACTGGGAATCTCTCTTCTCTTACTTACACTGATGAGAAGCCTTGGTCAGCAATGAGAACTGTGTACCACATCTTGCACAGCCCCATCTCTTCCTTGGAGCCATTGTGGAATTGGCCAACTTATTCTCATTCCACTCTTGATCTGCACAGTTCTATGACTGATATCTGACAAAGGGTGGAAGTTTTTAACCTGAAGAGCTGGCCTGTCTTTATACCTGGTTCCTCTAACCTGAATGCTATCTCTGTGGGCTTGAGTCAACCAGTCTCTTCTCTCCAGAGGTTCCCAGGTTTTATCTCTGCTTGTTCTGCTCATCCCTGAACACTGTCAGGAACTGAGTCAGCTTTCTCACCACAATCAGCTGGTGGGTCTTATTCTTTCTGGCCTGAGTAGAAATCTGATGATTTTTGAAAGATCTGCCATGATGTCTGAGTATGTTCTCTTATCATCTAGTCTGTGCTTCCAAGGCCGGTTCTCTCTCCTGTTCCCTACCTTTTTTTTTTTTTTTTTTTTTTGAGGGGGAGGATAACTGGTCTATGTTGGCCCATGTTTGGATGTGATTGATAATTTGAAGCTGCTTCTCTTAATGGCAAGACAGTTTACCTTATCTTGTCACTAAGGCCTCAGCCTCTTTTTTCTTGGTGAGTGGAAAGATGGCATATGTCCTATTTTCTGCATAAGAGATAGAGGTCACTGTTCATTGGCAGCTGTCTACTAGATTAAGCTTTCTGAATAAGAATGATGGTTTGGCCCTTGTTTTCTCCTTAGAGCCAGTGGTGAAGAAGGTATCGAAACTATTTGCTAAATGAATGTAGGGAAAGGCAGATAAATGGGCCTCTTATTTGACGTTGTGTTTCTTTGGGTTATTTATTGAGTGTTCTTTGTGGGAGGACCAGAGTAGGTGGGGTGTATTAGAGGGACAGCAGGGGAGGTACAGAGAGGTCGGAACACTAAGGTACACGTGTTACTCAATGCTGGTTAAAATCTATGTGACAGGTGATGGGAAGTCACGGTGGAGATTTTAACTGAGGAATGATGTCTGGTAATTAAAATGTATTGATGTGCACAATTATTGCCTGAAATCCTCAAAAATGTTCAGAGAATTATTTTGCATTGACTTTCAGTTAAAGCAGTTTTATTTCTGTATAGTAGTTTTCTGTGTTTTGTCATGAATGAAATGAAATGTCGTGACAGCATGTTATCTGTATGCAGAACTGTGGAGGCAGAAGCCCCTTTCTTTGGTCTCAGATTGCACCCTTCTCTTGTTTTCTGATACCTGGGCTTTTGGATCTTGAAAGAATTGACTCGTGGGAACTGCAGGCTGCATTGCCCAACCTGCTTGTGGGGAGTCATGAGGATTATGCCTTACACTGGAGTGTGGACGACACTTTGCTACCAGGAGAACCCATATGCCGGAGATTGCATTGTGTTCCCAGTCATTCATTTCAGCAGTTCTTGAGCCCACAAATCTTTATTTTAATCTAGATTGCAGCCCATCTGCACAGAAGAGGTAGTAAAATCATTAAATGAATTCATATGCATACTCTTTGATTTATTATTGATTCTTGTGTTGATATTATCACATTTCATCGAGGGATAAGAGTATAATAATTGCACACAATTTATATACACATGCCTTTTCAAGAATTAGCAATTTTCTAGTAGTGGCCAGAAATTATTTTCTTGAAACAAATGTGTTATTGTTATTATAAGCCTTCATGCTCTTTTGTACTAATTGCCATTTTAGGAAGAAATTGACTTGGAGTTCTCTGTATTTTCTTAGAATTGTAGAGATACTAGTTTTACCAAGAATAGCATGTTTTGCTACATTTTTTTGCAAGATTATCAGAAGATGAACTGTTGGAAATTATTGTAAATAGTTCTTTTTGATTGTTTTTTACAAACTATGCAAAAAATACCATTTGATGTGACTTCAAGACTTTTAAATACATCCTGGCCCAAAGTGGATCAAAGGAGAATAGAATAAGATTATTAGGACTATATCTTTAAATATTTTGCTTTGTTCGCAAGTATGTATTTAGTAGTAAAAGCTTCTAAAAATGAAGATTTTTTTCCTACATAACTGACTCCTGAAACATTATTAAAGAAAATCATTTATACTGAACATAATATTCTTGTTACAAATGTTTTATTTAAAATAAGATGAATAATCTAAGTTACAGTGTATGTAAAACCATTTAGAGCCCAATTGCACAAACCGTCTTTAGAGTAACCTCTGATGAGTCTGGCTGTCATGACCCAAGGGAATGAAGAAAGAGCTCTAAACCCTGTGACCCTGGGGGCTGTGCTTTGTCACAGGCTCCTGTTCCATTGTTCTGGGCCACTATCTGGTGGTAGGTCAGCCACTGAGCACCTGCCATGAACACAGTGAATGAGATAGCTAACCGTGCAGATTTTCAACGTAAACTACCGAGATACGAAATTTCTGTTGATTCAGTCCTTAGCACTGCTTGCTGTTCTAGCCTGTTTTATTCTCAGATCATTAAGATCATTTGAGTTTGTATTCTTCTTGTTGGTCCTCAGGCACCATTTTGAGGGGCGGTCTCTGGACTTCAATACTGGGCTGAGCAGACCCACCTTGTCCCAACAGGCAGATCCTTCGGGATAGGATGCCCAGAAAACCCTCCATTCATTCATTTATTCACAGAGTAAAGAGTATCTGAATACTTGCTATACGATGGATATGATACCTGGGACACAACAGTGAGTCAGCCACAGCCCTCACCCTCCACACAGCTGTCCACCTGAGACCATTAATCTGACCTCGTTCTTTCATCATTCCTTTCTTTGTTCTCTGTGTGACATACGGAATACCTTCTCTTCCTTTTTTTCCTCTGGTGCATGTTTATGGCTGTCCTTATACACTGTGCTTCCCGTGGCCACTCATTTCTGGCTCCAATTTGGCAGGTAGTTTATTACCTGTTCCATTTTATAGATGAGGCAATAGAGAGCTCTTTTTATTTTATTTTTCCTACATTTGAGCAAAGACCATCTGCAGATGTTAAAGCTTTAAGCTAGGAGACAGAGAAAAGTGTTTCCTGCATTTGAGGCCACAAAATTCAGGCCTTTCTTGAAGTTCAGAAGAGCCCCCAAATTGAGTTGCTCAAAAAACAGTTTTTCTGGTTATAATTAATACTAGGTCGAGGGGAAATTACGAACCTCATCTAAGAATAACTTAATTGACCACTGGATGTCACTATTGCTCCATATAAGTACTGTGGACACAGCTACTTGGCTTGAGTTCTTGGGAGGTTTTCTAAGTCTGTCTCTGCATTTTTAACACTCTTGCTTGGTCCAATTTGCATTATAGTCCAGATTTTCTCTGAAACAAGGTTGGATTACAAATAAGCAATTTAACAAATAAATAAAATTCATTTTACCAAAGAGTAACTGTGGTTGATGATCTGACTTAGGGGACAAAGAGATGCTTGGGCGCTTGCAAATTGTCCTCAGAATAACCTGATGGAAAGTCATTATTTCCCCTTTGTCTAAATACTCAAACTGTTGACAATCTGTGCCACACAGGGACTCTAGCACAGTACTCAAGAAACTGAAGAGTCACCTTTTAGAGGTCACCTCTTCCAACATTTTGCCGAATGCAGGAATGGCTCTTAGTATCCAAATGAATGACCACTTGCCTCTATTTGAATGCCCCCCAGAGACCATGCTCATAGATACACCATGTTGGAGTTGAGCTGGAAGGATAGAAGGATCTCTCTTCAGCTCACCTATTTGTGTTGTTTCATGAATCCCATGTCATGTTATATACATGTTCCTAAAAGATGTTGTATGTGTTTAGCAGAAGGGGCTTGACCCTAGCTATTGGCTCTGAGAAGGAGGATTACTTGTGGAAAGTTTAGTTTCTACAATAGGCTAAGTGGGGCCTGGGAGGGAGGCTGTGGGCCTTCTGGTCTCCTTCAGATCATAAAAGGTAGTAGATGCTGTAGATACTTCCTCTGGCTGTTCTCAGACACTGTGCCTTTCATCAAGGTGCTCTTGGTAAGCATAGGGGGAGTCTGATGAATTCAGCAGTGGTTACATTTAATTAATACAGTTTTCTCCCTAAGAGCTATGTAAAGGTGAAATCCCATAATTGAATCCTGGTTTTGCACTAGTTTCTGGTACAGAACTGCAGGACCCCTACTACAGAAAAGCTTTGCATTTTACAGTTGGGAGGAAGCATCCGGTGTTCCTATCCCTCACCCACAACCGTTCTTTCAATGGAGTCCGTGGTTTACTTGCTGGTATGAACATCTCTCGGACACTTGTTCCCTCGTTTAGAAACCCAAACTCAGGGCTGCCATTTAGAGACACAAATGATGGATGAGATGAAGAACTCCCTGAATTTTCACAAGCCCTGGGGCCCTTAGAGACAAGACACTTTTTATCCGTTACTAATGGGCACTTGGCTGTTTCTGTGGCTCATTTCCTGTTCAGAATTTTAGTGATGTGCCTAAAATCACATGTAAGCTCTGGAATCCAGCAGATACAGACTTAAGTCTTGCCCGGGTTTCTTTCTAGCTGTGTAACCTCAGGCAAATTACTTAACTTCTTTAAACTTCAGTTATCCTTTTGAGAATGAAGACCATGATAATCATATCAAGCCTCTAGGACTGCTAAGGATTAATGAGAAGGCATTTAGGGGTGTACAGCACAGTGCCTGCATATGACACACGCTCCAAAAATGCTATCTGCTAATACTGAGTTGGATAAGTTGACTCGAGAAAGGACAGAAGGAATTTGAGGTTAACATTGTAACTGTAAATTTCAGAGAGGCCCCAAAGAGCAGATGATAATCAGATCACAGCGTTCAGTCATGTAATAAATATTTTCAAAAGCCTTTTCTTTGTCAGGCAAGATAATAAAGAAGGGCCAGGTTCTGTTCAGAGAGTTGGCAGTGGAGTAGCTGACACATACGAACAGATAATTGTAAAACCTGTGGTGGATGCAATAGCAGAAAGATGGCCAGGGGTTAGACAGTTCCAAGTCTAGAGACTCACAATTCCATGGCTACAAATTTAATGTAGTAAGTTGCATCCCATTGATTAAAAAAGGTTGTTTTTTTTTTTTTTTTTCTGCATTCTGTTATTGCTTAATCCAGGCATTTGGACTGTTGGTAAAGAGGTGATTATGTAAATCTGGCATTGTTTGATGCCTACTGCCATTCCAGGATGTGGAGTTATTGTGTAAGAAATATACCTGAAAAGTGCTCTGAAAAAATGAGATTCTATGTTCCTTCACCATATAAATGTTTATGTTCAGAGAAATAAAATTAAGATCGCCAAAAAGACAATATAAGTGCATTTATATTTCTAGTTGACAATACATGTTCCATTTGAATATACTTCCTGTCATACTCGCTGGCCTTTTACATAAATCATCTCAATATTTAAACCAGTTTAAGCTTTGTATGAGTACATACTGCTTAGGTTAAAAGAATATGCCGAGTCAATTTCCTTTCATTCAACTAATTTTTATAGTGATGCTGTATATATTGTGTACTGGTAATATTGCCCCTCAGGCGACATCCTACTTGACAAATGTTGAATATTAAGTTATCATTTTCATCTTCCTCATCTCTGTTTGTTTGTTTGGATGCTCCACGAGGTTTGTAGGACTTTAGCTCTCTGACCAGGGATTGAACCTGAACCCTTGGAAGTAAAATCATAGAGTCCTAACCAATGGATCACCAAGGTATTCCCAGTCTTCCCCATCTAAAAGATTAATTGCATCCAAGACTTCAGGAGTTATTTACCAATAACATGCTTTTTGCAGCTGTTCATTTAACCAGCATTATTGAGTACCTACAATGTACAAAGTACTTTAAACATGAAATTGCAAACAGGGTCTCTCTTTTAACAAATGTCAGCACTGAGTTTCTTCAATCAGCCTGTCTGCTTAACATGATGTAGGTACTGTAAGGCCGGACCCAGGGGCCATGATGGGCTGCCCCTCCTCTCTCCTGCCGCCGGGGAAAGTCCCTAATGGAAGGAGCCTTCCAAATCCCGGGGACCAATGACAGCACACTTCACCAGCTAAAGCCGCCCCACCTCAGCCACGTAAAAGGACCTGTCAGCCAGCGACACCTCGGCCTGGCGACCTATCCGAACCCCCGTCCATTAACCGTACCTTTTTTGGGTGATCTAGCCTGACCATCCTGAGCAACAAACGCATATAAACCACTCCCCAGCACAGTCTGTGGGCGGACTTCCTTGACCTGCCTCCTTCAGTCCGGGAACCCCGCCTGGGAGCACTTCCCCATTAAAGCCTGTTAGACACTCTTTTCGGTGTCCTGGTTGTCTTTTACCTAACAGGCACCATCATGTTAGGGTTAGGAACAAGAGACAAAAACCTAAAATGTGTGCTACTCGTTGGCAGCGAAAACCATTGAAATGATTCAGGTTCTAATTGTATGTATCAGGGGGATCCCAAAACAAAATAATAGTGGGAAAAAAACTTGGAACTTTCAATAAGTATATGCACTGAAGAAGAAATATCACTATGTATAGCTCATAAGACTTATTTTTGTGTATTTTTGACAAATTGTTTATATTTAAGGTATACAATATCATGTTTTGATATATGTATACACTGTGAAGTGACTACCACAATGAGACAAATTAACATGTCTGTCACCTTTCATAGTTATCTTTTTTTAAATGTGTGTGTGCTGAGAACACTTGTGATTTACTCTGTTAGCAAATTTCAAGTATATATTAACTATTGTCAGCATGCTGTACCTTAGGCCTCCAGAACTTATTTCTTTTATAACTGAAAAAATTTACCCTTTGATTCATATGTCCCTCTCCTCCCACCTTCCAGGCTCTGGTAACCACCGCGCTAATAACCTTTTGAGTTTGATTATTTTTTTTTTTAAATTTCTGCATATAAGTGAGATCATGTGATATTTGTCTTTTTGTGTCCGGCTTATTTCATTTAGTATAATGTCCTTCAGATTTACCCATGTTGTTGCAAATGGCAGGATTTACTTCTTTTTAAAATCTGAACAGCATTTCCTTGTCCATATATACCATATTTTCTTAATTCATTCAGTGTTTTGACAAACATGTGGGTTGTTTTCATAGTTTGCCTACTGTGATTAATCCTACAATGAACATGAGAGTGTAGACATTCTTTCAAGATAATAATTTTATTTCTTTTGAATGTATTCCTGCAAATGAGATTACTATTTCATGGTAGCGTTATTTTTATTTTTGCAGAACCTATATATGATGATCTATGTTAAATAATACTGCGTGTGCACTTGAGGAGAGTGTCTGCTGTGCTGCTATTGAATGGAATGTTCTTAATATGTGTGTTAAGATCATTTGATTTAAAGCGTTGTTCAGCTCCAGTGTTTCCTTATTGATTTTCTGTCTGGATAAGAAGTTCCCTACTTGAAAGCTGTTAATATTTGCTTTATATATTAAGGTGCTCTGATGCTGGGTTCATATATATTTACTATTTTTATTTCCTCTTAATGGAATCCACTCATCAATGTTTTTTCTCTTATTACAATTTTTTACTTAAAGTCTATTTAGTCTGATGTAAATGTGGCTACTTCTGTTCTCTTTTGGTTTCTATTTGCATGGAATATATTTTTCTCTCTCTTAATTTCAGCCCATGTGTGTCCTTAAAGCTGAATTGATTCTCTTATAGGCAGCATATAGTGGGATCTTTTTTTTTTCCTTAACCATCCATGCATTCTGCTTCTGATTGGAGAATTAAGTCCATTTACCTTTAAAATATACTAAATAATGATAATAATAATAAAATTATGATAATAAATTTATTAATGATAATAAAATAAAAGTATCATTATTTTAAATAATGATAATGAAAGTGATCAGCTCAGAGGACTTTTTGAGGAGGATGAATTTTATGTTGTGAAAAACCCCATTGTGAGAAATTAGATGTGTTTGCTATAAAAAGGGAAGGCAACAGCTAAGTTTGGGCACAGTAGTTATAGAGAGGGAGTTGAATTTCTCCATAAAACAAGGGGAGGGAGAATGGTGGAGTTTCCAAAACCAAGCTCAGATGGAGGAGGAAGAAAAAAGGAGGTGAGGAAAGCAGGGAAATGGCATTGTGGCTTATAATCCTGTGCCCTGAAAGGATAAGGGGAAATCCCTTATGGGAGGGGGGTCAAAGGCTAAAGAAAACAAGCATGTCCAGGGCTTGATAAGGTGTAAAGGCTTCTTCAACTTGCAACTGTAACACCAACAGGTGTTACAGTTTTTTTATTTTTCCCCAGTGAAGACGCTGTTATCACTTGAAAAGCATTCCCTTAAGACTGGGGTTGCCATTCCCTCCTTCAGGGGATCTTCCCAACCCAGGGATCAAACCCAGGTCTCCTGCACTGCAGGCAGATTCTTTACCGTCTGAGCCACAAGGGAAGCCTTGGTGCACCTGCTAATAAATTTGCTCATTTCTTGCTTTTCTCTTACGGCTCTGTCTTTTCTCAGTCCAATTTGTTGAGTCTCAGCCAATGAACTTAGATGGGTAGAGAAAAAATTTATTTTTCTCCCTTCCACAAGCAAGTTGTTTACNCAGGCAGATTCTTTACCGTCTGAGCCACAAGGGAAGCCTTGGTGCACCTGCTAATAAATTTGCTCATTTCTTGCTTTTCTCTTACGGCTCTGTCTTTTCTCAGTCCAATTTGTTGAGTCTCAGCCAATGAACTTAGATGGGTAGAGAAAAAATTTATTTTTCTCCCTTCCACAAGCAAGTTGTTTACATTCTGTCTTATATGAAAGGAAGTTTATTTGATGAAAGTGACACATTTTCTAGAAAAGTCACAAAAAAGAAATTAAAATATCCAAGTAATTTATCTTTAAGAAATCTACATTCGGCAGTTCTTATTTCCTAAGAAGAGAAATGTCTTTTAGTTTAGATTGTTGTTTTATTTCTTGTGAAATTAATAGACACATATTTTGAAACATCTGTAAAGACTAATTTTTGAAAGCATCTATTCTTATGTTATCCCACTCCCTCTGATAACAAACAGGAAGCAGGCATTCAGTTCATTTCAGTTCAGTAGCTCAGTCGTGTCCAACTCTTTGCAACCCCTTGAATTGCAGCACACCAGGCCTCCCTGTCCATCACCAATTCCCAGAGTTCACTCAGACTCACATCCATCNTGTCTTTCAGAATTTTCCACAGTTGATTGTGATCCACACAGTCAAAGGCTTTGGCATAGTCAATAAAGCAGAAATAGATGTTTTTCTGAAAGTCTTGCTTTTTCCATGATCCAGCGAATGTTGGCAATTTGATCTCTGGTTCCTCTGCCTTTTCTAAAACCAGCTTGAAGATCTTGAAGTTCACGGTTCACATATTGCTGAAGCCTGGCTTGGAGAATTTTGAGCGTTACTTTACTAGCAGGCATTAGTCTTATGGAAATAGTTGCCTTATGGAGTCCACCATGGCAGACAGGAGGTGGTGGGCCAGGGTGCAGAGTAGGGATGCCATCTCCCCAGTGCTTCTCCTTTGAGGAGAAGCTACAGATGTCCTACCAACTGTTAGAGTCCCTGAATCTTGTGAAGATGGTACTTTGGACCCTCTTCCTTTTCTCTTTCTGTATTTGGGTAAGGGGTTGCAGAGGGAAAGAAATGATAGAGTTTGAAAATAGGTGGATTTTTGTTCAGTTATTCATGGTTTCTTTTTTCAGCTTTAATTTTTTTAAAAAATTGAAATATAGTTGATTCAAAATGTGTTAATTTATGCTGTACAGGGACTTCCCTCATGGTCCAGTGGCTAAGATTCCATGCTCCAATGCAGGGAGCTCCAGTTTGATCCCTGATCAGGGAACTAGTTCCCACATGTTGCAACTAAGAGATGGCATACTGCAGCTAAGGGTTCACACGCTGCAACTAAAGATCCCGTGTGCCACAACTAAGATCTAGAGCAGCCAGGAAAAAAAAGTGTGTGTGTATGTATGTATGTGTGTGTGTGTGTGTGTGTGTATATATATATATTTCCCTGGTGGCTTGGTGGTAAAGAATCCACCTGTAATGCAGGAGATGCAGGTTTGATCCATGGGTCAAGAAATCCCTTGGAGGAAGGCATGGCAACCCCCTCCAGTACTCTTGGCTGGAGAATCCCATGGACTGAGGAGCCTGGCAGGCTACAGTCTATAGGGTTGCAAAGAGTCGGAGATGACTGACCAGCTAAGCACAGCACAGCACACACACACACACATTCTTTTTTTAAATATTCTTTTTCCTTAGGGTTTGCTGCAGGATACTGAATATAGTTCTCTGTGTTATAGAGTAGGACCTTGGAGTTTATCCATCCTATATGTGAAAGTTGACATCTTCTGACCTCTACCTCCCATTCCATCTCTCTACCAATCCCCTCCCCCTTGGCAACCACCAGTCTGTTTTCTATGTCTGTGATTCTGTTTCTGTTTCATAGACAGGTTCATTTGTGGCATATTTTAGACTCCATATATATGTGATATTATATGGTATTTATCTTTTTCTGACTTACTTCACTTAGAATGGTATCAGTTCATTATCCAGGCCAGAATACTGGCGTGGGTAGCCTTTCCATTCTCCAGGAGATCTTCCCAACCCAGGGATCCAACCCAGGTCTCCTGCATTGCAGGTGGATTTTACCAGCTGAGCCACCAGGGAAGCCCTATACATACACATACATACACCCACATGTATATGACTTATATATATATTTATCTATTTGATAAATAACCACTACATATAGCTAATGCACATATACCATGTATGTGTGTATCTCTATCTGCTTTCTATCTAAAATCTTATAAGCAAGGGATGAAGGCTCCTTTGGAGAAGTACAAGAGGATCCATTATTTACCCCATGATTTGAGGAAAACAGACTCTAGGTCAAATCCTGAGTGTGTTTCTGTTTCTCTTCATCTCCTTTTTCTGATTCTCTTGCCCTCTTAGTGCTTCCTGTGCTTCAGGTGCTCAGGTTTTAAGCCATTGCTACTCAGGAAACGAAAGTTCTAATCCAGGGAATTTTTAACTTCATGTGCCCAAACCCTAAGATATACCAAAGGGCTTCAGGGGCAGTTTTGTGCAGCTTCTAGGCCTGGTCTTTGATCTGTATCCTAACATCCCCTTTCTGCAGGATCAGCGCCTAAGAGAGCATTGACCTTGGAAGCTGTGTGTTAAAGGTGGCAGAGCCTGAAGATGGGAACTAGCCTGGGTTCCTGAATCACCACGTAGAGCCTCCTGCTGAGCAGGAGTATCTATTCTGGACTTTATATGAGTGAAAAATAAACTTCTGTTGTGTTTGAGCCACTGTACATTCTGGGATGGCTTTTTATAGCAGCTGAAGTTACACTGATTAGTCACAGGGTTCACAGCTTTCATTAGATAAGCAAAGAAGCCCATCACTGTGGATAGTTAGGAATTCTTGACTCATGTTGGAGGCATAGAATGTTTTTACAGGATTCACCCTCGGATTTCTTAGCTAGAGTTTGGGGTGCAGCAGATGAAGTGGGCGGAAGGGTGAGGATGCAGTGGGAAGTGGAGGTGGTCCATGTGTGGTAGGTGGTATGACGAATGTCCTCACTAGGAAATCCTTCTAGCCTCCTCACACCTAAACCCGTGTTCTGATGAAGACATTTGGATCCAACCCAACTGCCTTGTCTTTTATTGAAGCCCAGGATGATGGTCTCATCTCAGGTCTCAGGGAGTTGGCATCTTTGATCATTAGTTCAAGCTGTAGTGTTAATGATTTATATATTAATCTTCCCACAATATTTGTATTTTAAAGTGAAGCTGATGTCTGCTGCTTGGTGCTGTTACTTCTTCTTTTCTAATATTTATTTATTTGGCTGTGCCAGGTCTTGTTGTTGGCATGCAGGATCTTTAGTCTTTGTTGCAGCAAGCAGAATCTTTAGTTGGCATGTAGGATCTGGTTCCCCGACTAGGGGTCGAACCCAGGCCCTCTGAGTTGGGAGCGTGGAGTCCTAGCTACAGGACCACCAAGAAAGTCTTTTAAAGGCAACCTGAAGAAAAGGAAATTTTAAACTCTAAATTCAATTCTGCTTTAAGCTGTATGTCTCTTTCCTGCTGGTGTTTCCGGTGTTTTGAAACCTGGGTGCAGAGACCTTCTTAGAAGATTTCACGGAATCGCTGAAACCACAGGATCAGGTATCTGTCTGCTCTGCTTGTGTGTAAAGCCATTCTGAAGATAAAGATTTGCATAGGGTAAAAGGAGTGAATTCTCTCCATAGCTTGAAGCAAATAGAGATGGTCTGATATATTGGGGTTATTGTATTGGAACAAAAGGGCCAAATAGCTTTGAGATCAAGAGAATTGTAATATGCTCAAGCAGCCTTTGAGGAGGACTTCAGTAGGGGGTCATATTATTTTTCATTAGCTAAGAATAAAGTTACTTGGGCTACAGTATCTTAGGCCAAAATTTTAATTAGTCATACCATTCGTTTATATTTTCTTTTGAAAACTTAATTAATAACTAACCGTGCAACTGAATCTCTTGAAAATTTCATCAGCAGAATATTTTTGTATTCTGCTATAAATTAAGCTGTATAATGAGCACATTTACTTTCTTTCATTTCCTTCTTAACACACACAGTGGTGAGACATTAGGATTTATATGACTCATTACCTCATTTCCTGCCCAGGCCTTTCCTGCCCATTTCCTTGTTCAGTTTTCCTAACTTTTTTTGAAGGCTGGGAGGGAGCCACTGGATATTTTCAAGCTGCTTTTATCTCAGGATTTGAGTCAGTACCTAGAGTCCAATTGTTTGGGGTGTTGCTCTGATTAACACCTTCCTCTCAGGGCTTTTAATCCTGAAAAAGCTGTGGTAGTTTGGAAAATCAGGGTCCAGATGTTAAGTAGCCATAGGAGAGACAAAATGATGTTCCCAGACACCATTATCTCTGGCAAAAACCAAAGCTGCAAGAAACGGACATGTAAATTCAGTTGAAGGGGTTCAAGGAGTTAATGAGGGATTAAGTGGACAAAGATTTAAACAAGAGGCTGCGGGGAGGGAGTTGGGGGGTGACACCATTTTTCAGGTTGGCAATTGAGGAGTTAAGCTTTTAGGAGCACAGAGAACAGTTAAAACCTTTGAAAGTCCCACTAGCAGTTCTGACCTTTATCTCCAGGGTCCAAATCCAGGCAAGGGTCTTAATTAGCTGCAGAAGAATCAAGCACTTTGGCAACATACCAACACACATTAGAAAAATAAGAAAACCCCAAACCAATCAGTAAATAAAATCTATTTAAAAAAACTAAAAAAAAAAACTTCTCTCTTTTTTTAAGTTAAATACAAGCAACATTAATATAAATCTTCTGATGTCTCTGTTTCCTAATTTCTCACTTTTTTCCCTAGTCTCCCAATACCATCTTAACACTTGATTCTTCTCCATGACTTCACCCTATCCCATCCGTTTCCATCTTGTTTTTCTTCTCTGTTTGTTGTTCTTCTAGCATTTGGATACATTAAAAATTTTTTTCTGTATTTTACTTTTTTTAATTATAAAATTTTATAAAACTATAAAATTTAAATATAAAGATTTAATTATAAAATTAATTATGCATGCTTATTGTATAAATAATTTTCAACAACACAAAATGCATAATTATGAAGAGTCTCCCATGTGTCCAAACATTTTTTTTATACGTGTGAGTCTAATCACATATACACACACTCTTACAATTTTTTAACAAAAAAGGATCGTATGTGCAATTCTGTAGCTTGTCTTTTTAAACTATTCATATATTTCATTATAGTTCTACACTGAATTAACCCAGGTGGTCTGCATTTTTTTAATGTAGATTTTTATTTTAAAATTCCAGCATATTTTTAAATCCCTGATCAGAACATTTTAAGCTGTATGTCCATTAGGTTCATGTAGGTGCTATGATTTATGAAATATGATTTTCTTTGTAACTATAGCTCACATATTATATTTGGATGCATAATCAATATTTTTTTCTGCTCTTGTCATTATTACTATTTTTAATTTATTTTTCATTATTACTATATTAATCTTTCATTCATTCAAATAATTGTTTCTGTGTTTGTTTTTTTTTTCCTGTTTAAGCCTTTCTTGTGTTAGCTTTGAGTTTTCCCTCATTCCTTTATCCCCTTCTCTACTGGCTTGGAAGCTATATACACTATTTCCATTCTTTTAATGTTTCTCTAAGAACATGTGTATGTAACTTAGAGCGTTTATTTGTTATCTTTGCTGTCCTGTCAGATAACCAGTTCTGGTTATCCTCTCTGACTTAACATGGTTACTATATTTGGCTCTATACCGATTGTTTTTTAATGTCACAAATTAGACATTTTTTTGTTTTATGTAGTTGAAGATTTCTCCACCTCACTGTGCCTTCTTGCTTTCTTGCCTCCCAGGCTCTCCTCTGGAATAATTTTCATGCTTCCTGAAATGCAAGTTCTAGAATTTCATTTTGTGAGAGTCATTTAGTAAGAAATACCTCTGTGTTTTTCCTTTTGGAAAATGTATTTATTTGCCCATATTCTTGATAGCTTTTAAAATTCTGCTTTGAGAGTTACTTGTTCTCATTTCATTGAAGATATTCCACTGTCTTTCAGCTTTCAGTGTTGCTTGCCATGAATTTAATTGTAGGTTAACTAACACTTCCCTCTGGTTGCTATTCATACCTTTACTTTGTTTTTGGTGTTCTTCTCTCTGACATGATTTTTATTGTTTTTTTTTTCTTTTTAAATCTGTCAATCAGTTTATCTTTGGCTGTGGTGCGTCTTCGGTTGCTGCGTGTGGGCTTTCTCTGCTTGGCAAATGGGGGCTGCTCTGAAGTTACAGTGCATGGGCTTCTCATTGTGGTGGCTTCTCAAATTCATAAAGACAGAAAGTAGGATGATAGTGCCAAAGGTTGAGGGAAGAGGAGAAGCAGGAGTCATTGTTTAATGGGCACAGAGTTTCAGCTGTGCAAGATGGAAAAGTTCTGGAGATGGATGGTGATGATGGCTGGATAACAATGTCAACGAACTTAATGCCACTGAACTATGCCCTAAAAAATAACTAAGATGGAATGTTTATGTTATGTATATTTTACTACAATTTAAGAAGAAAAGGAAAAAAAAAAACTTTTTACAACTTATTGAGCTCTTTTCAAGGTTCTATTCTGTGATATCTAGTCTTCCACAATGCTGGAATTAGAAGCCCCACTGGACAGATTTTCCTTTGTGCTTGTGGTGTCTACTGGGTATTTGGCTTCCCTGATGGCTTAATGGTAAAGAACCTGACTGCAATGCAGGACATTCAGGCTCAATCCCTGGGTTGGGAAGATCTCCTAGAGAAGGAAATGGCAACCCACTCCAGTATTCTGGCCTGGAAAATCCCATGGACAGAGGAGCCTGGTGGGCTACAGTGTGTGGGGTCTTCAAGAGTTAGACAAGACTTAGAGACTAAACCACCACCACCACCAATCACTGGGCATTCAATTTTTGCTACGTGTGGATACTCAGCCAGACTCCAACACTGTGGAAACCGAGATGATAACCTAGGAGTTTGAAATCCTGCATTACCGAGTAGTCTGTATTGTTTTTTCTGTTCTTTGACATTCCTAGATATCATTCTGTTGTTGCTGTTGTTCAGTCGCCAAGTCAGGTTTGACTCTTTGCGACCCCACGGACTGCAGCACAACAGGCCTCCCTCTCCTTCACCCTCGCCTGGAGTTTGCCCAAGTTCATGTCCATTGACTCAGTGATGCCATCCAACCATCTCATCACACTGTTTACACATTTTATGATGATCTTTATTAGTACCAACTCCCCAGTTCTTCCCTTGAGGAATAGACCCATATTATGTATCAGAAAAGCGGGGATAAATTTGTGTCAGTATAATGTGACTTCAGCTTCATCACTGTGTGTGCGTGCGGGTGCTTCTTCCACCCACTGATTTATTCACTCACTGCTGTGTCCTGGGGACTGTCTAGGCACTGGGGATACAGAAGTGAAAGGACAAGTTTAGAGACAGTGCCTCTTCCAGTAGACAAGAAACAAGGTAGTCCTCAGTTTCACAAAGAATTTGAGTGCAGGGTGATGGGATAGATGGTGACAGTGAGAAGGGGACTGCAGGGGTGAAGGCTGTCAGGAAAGAGTCTCTGGGAATGATACTTGATGTTGATGAGGAAACGGGGCATCTGAGGGAGGAGCTTTTCATGAAGGGGGAATAGCAAGAGCAACGAATCTGAGATAGGGTTCAGTTCAGTTCAGTTGCTCAGTTGTGTCCGACTCTTTGCGACCCCATGAGTCACAGCACGCCAGGCCTCCCTGTCCATCACCAATTCCTGGAGTTCACTCAGACTCACGCCCATCGAATCAGTGATGCCATCCAGCCATCTCATCCTCTGTCATCCCCTTCTCCTCATGCCCCCAATCCCTCCCAGCATCAGAGTCTTTTCCAATGAGTCAACTCTTCGCATGAGGTGGCCAAAGTACTGCAGTTTCAGCTTTAGCATCATTCTTTCCAAAGAAATCCCAGGGCTGATCTCCTTCAGAATGGACTGGTTGGATCTCCTTGCAGTTCAAGGGACTCTCAAGAGTCTTCTCCAACATCACAGTTCAAAAGCATCAATTCTTCTGAGCTCAGCTTTCTTCACAGTCCAACTCTCACATCCATACATACAACTGGAAAAACCATAGCCTTGACTAGACGGACCTTTGTTGGCAAAGTAATGTCTCTGCTTTTGAATATGCTATCTAGGTTGGTCATAACTTTTCTTCCAAGGAGTAACCGTCTTTTAATNCAGAAATAGATGTTTTTCTGGAAGTTTCTTGCCTTTTTGATGATCCAGCGGATGTTGGCAATTTGAACTCTGGTTCCTCTGCCTTTTCTAAAACCAGTTTGAACATCAGGGAGTTCACGGTTCACGTATTGCTGAAGCCTGCCTTGGAGAATTTTGAGCATTATTTTACTAGCGTGTGAGATGAGTGCAATTGTGCGGTAGTTTGAGCATTCTTTGGCATTGCCTTTCTTGGGATTGGAATGAAAATGACCTTTTCCAGTCCTGTGGCCACTGCTGAGTTTTCCAAATTTGCTGCCATATTGAGTGCAGCACTTTCACAGCATCATCTTTCAGGATTTGAAATAGCTCAACTGAAGTTCCATCACCTCCACTAGCTTTGTTCGTAGTGATGCTTTCTAAGGCCCACTTGACTTCACATTCCAGGATGCCTGGCTTTAGGTGAGTGATCACACCATCGTGTTTATCTTGGTCTTGAAGATCTTTTTTCCCATCAGAGAAACTTAAAATCCTAGGAACGAGGAAGTTTAGTTTGGTGAATGTTATCTTTAATGTATGTGACATCTTAAAAAAGTGTACTTATGAAATAAAAATTTACCATCCATTTGAACTCAGCTGGTAAAGAATCCTCCTGCAACTCAGGAGACCCCAGTTCACTTCCTGCGTCAGGAAGATCCCTTGGAGAAGGGACAGGCTATCCATTCCAGTATTCTGGCCTAGAGAATGCCACGGACAGAGGCACGTGGTAGGCTACAGTCCACGGGGTGGCAAAGAATCAGACACCTGAGAGTGACTGAGTGACTTTTCACATCTATTTGAATCAGCAGCAGCTAATTTCCAACACTGAAATCAGCTAGCACTTTCCTCTGCCATTTCAGTCATCCTAAACAATCTTTCACTACTTGCTCTAGTGTGCATGCCTTTAATAAGTAAACTCTGAGGGCTATAATGATTTTGCTTAGGACTTTATATAATGATTAAAAATAAACTTAGCTTTGTGTATGGAGAGAGCGTTAGAGTCTCTTTGTATAATTTAAGTGCCTTGAATAATTGGAGGACCTGAGCTTTTCAGTTAATCATTTAAATTTACCCTGTAACTTGCAAAGTATTACCTCCTTTTAAAATACAAAAGTCATAGGCATGATCATAGAGATAGTATATAGAAAGATCACTTTGCCAGTTCAGCTTGTCTTTGATTGAGAAATAATAATAAACCCTAAATGTGTTCACATTCTGTGATTCTGATTTATATACTCCCCAATTAGTGCCCCATTTAATCTGCTCACCTGTTGTTGCTTTGTTCTGAATTTCATGGCTCTGTTGTTTTAAACTCTCTCTTGTATATATTTTCGGAGTGAGGCTGATTACTGCAACCCCTTGGTTTTGGGAACTTGGAACATTGCCACAGTGTCTGAATTGCCTGGATAAAGAAAAGTAGGTTCTGTAATTATTTTATTTTCTGCCCAGCGTGTGATTTGTTATTGATGACACGTGCATAGGGTGCTTTCTCCATTAGCCTGGCTGATCCCTCTACTATGGTATTAATGTCGCTGTCACTCTCTGCTCGAAGCTATAGTTTGTTAGGCAACTCTAGCATGGGGAAATGCGCATGTACTTTTTAATGTGTCTGAAATAGCTTCACGCTGACAGATGTTCCCACATGCTTGCTGATGTCATGGCTGGGGCTCATATAAAGCCCGGGAAATTAAAAGAAAGAAGAAAATGTTAGTTGAGGCTCCAGAAGGAGAGATTATAGAGGCAGACAACAGGAAATTTTGAAAAAGGAAAGCCCGATATATTGACTTCCCTTTTAGGTCTGGTGCTCAGCACCCCCCTTCTCCCCCCAACCCCCTGCATATAGGGATGCATTCGCGACTCAGTCTGTTAAATGTGAGAAAATGCAATATTGAGAGCTGTTCTTGCGTTTGCTCTCTTACAAACAAAACAAGCATACAAACAAAAAACCCCAATAAATTCAGGTGGTCTTTCCTGCCCCCCCCCAAAATGCATATCACAGTGTTTACTTGGTAGGCCAATTATTTTAAAAACTGGGTTTCAAGGAAAAAGTCACTCTCTGGCAGAGCCCTTATATGACAAGTTCTGTTCCACAGTGGATTAAAATGGTCGAGGGGAGATGCTAACACAACTTCAACTACAGCAGTGTGAACACACCACTGTAATAATTCATTTAGAATGATGACACCTGAGACCTAATTTAAAAGTCCTAGATGAATACCAGTCTCACATTCAACCCGAGGGCTGCTGCAAACATACCTAAGGAAGTCTAAGAACCATAGTGAGTCTAATTGAATTGGACTTAAACGGACCATTGAGATGGCCTCACTGAGCTCTGGGGAATTCATATTGTCTATAGTGTATCAGAATCACAGCTTGAACTGAATAACTGGTTACATTCAATCATGTTACTGTAACTCACGCTTGAGGTAAAGGGGAAACCTTTTGCTATCAGCAAGACTGGATGGAAAACAATTTCAAATCACTTTAAACCCAGTTGGCAACTACTTTGCCAATTATGGAATCCAGTGGGAAAGGTATATGTGAGGGCTCAGGACTAAATGATTTATGTCAGGCATCTGGGCCTCCCGAGGAAAGTGGGAGAGTGTGTGGAGGAGGGGCTTGTGGCTAATTATTTCTCCTAAGAATACTTGGGCAAGGTAATTTCTGCTTGCAGATGAGCCTCGCTGCAGGCTGGATAAAAGGCGAGGTAAGCACACGAAGTCCTAAGATCCCATTTAGAGACAGATAAAGAGGGAACCGAAGGATTCAATGCACTTTCTCATCTCTTCACTCTGAAACATTTGGAGATATAAAATAAAAAGAGCAAACCTAGTTCTCTGTTCTAACGGGCACGTTGGGATCAAAGTCTGTAATTTGTACTGCAGATATTGCATTGACTGCTTTCTAACACAGAGTTACCGACTCAGATGACATAACTATAATTCATCTGATGAACCAGTGTGAATCTGAGACCCTCCACAATGACCTTTTTTTTTTCTTGAAATCCAAATTTATTTTTGATGTCTTTGATTGTAGAGATGAGAATTCCTATACTACCCAATGCTTTCCAAAGAAGAATGTCACCATTCTCTGGGATTCATGTATGAAGCTGTCCAGCTGAGAGAGAATCCTGAAAGCTACCCCAAGAGTTTTGAGTTCTGCCAGCCCACTCCAAACCAAAATAAAAGTGATGATAGAATTCCACTCTGGTAGTTCACAGTGGAGACATACAAGTTTATTGTATAGTCTCTTCAGTTCAGTTCAGTTCAGCTGCTCAGTCGTGTCCGACTCTTTGCGACCCCATGGACTGCAGCATGCCAGGCTTCCCTGTCCATCAACAACTCCCGGAGTTTGCTCAAACTCATGTCCATCAAGTCGGTGATGCCATCCAGCCATCTCATCCTCTGTTGTCCCCTTCTCCTCCTGCCTTCAATCTTTCCCAGCATCAGGGTCTTTTCCAGTGAGTCAGTTTTTCACATCAGGTGGCCAAAGTATTGGAGCTCATTATCGAAAGGATTTTAAAGGTGTTTTTAGTAATCTGGAAGAGGTTATTAATGCTATAATTATATTAAACCCAGCACTGGGTTAAAACCTCATGTGAGTGTGTTGGCACAAGGCTGGCACTCTCTTGCTTTCTCATCTTTTCCTCTCTTTTAGCAGCTGCCTACCATCATTACAGTTAATATAGTGGATTAAACTTTTGGGCTAGCTGGCGGCTCTGAGTATCTCTCTAATGGTTTCCATTGTGCACATCCCTAGAAAACACTTCTGACCAATGAACCCCTAACTGCAAATGACACAGGCAAGCTTCATTGAAAATGACACCACGGGAGGGAAGCTTGCGCTCATTGGGATATTTCCTCACTGGGGGAAGAAGGCCATTTCAATGGCTGCACCAAAGCAATGTTGTGATGTGGCATTTACTTTTCTAAGGCACTGAACAAAGCAGTGGGGGCAGCACGCACTCCTACATGCTAACTGTGTGCTTAGCTGTGTGATGTCCGAATCAGAATCCCAGCACGCCCATAAGAGACTGGGAAATGGCAGTCTTCCTAGTTCATCCTCTTACAGAACAGAGAAGGTGGATGTCACACCGTCTACACTAAGTCATGACCCATGTCTGGAATCAGTCTTAAGTGCAGACATTGTGATACATGGGAGTTAAATACCGTTAGTAAGGGGGAGGGTTGCTTGGGAAGAACCCCAGCACTGATCGTTAGGAAAGCTAGATTCTGACTATTGTGTTATTGATTAGTCACTAAGTCAGGTCTGACTCTTGCAATTCCATGGACTGTAGCCCACCAGGCTCCTCTGTCCATGGAATTCTAGGCAAGAATACTGGAGAGGGTTGCCATTTCCTTCTCCAGGGGATCTTCCTGACCCAGGAATCGAACCCAAGCCTCCTGCATTGCAGGCAGATTCTTTTACCAACTGAGCTATGAGGGAAGCCCTATTCTCACTATTGGCTGCAACCAAAGATGCTTGGTTTCTTCTGGTGAGTTCCTTCACCTCTCTGGGTCCCCTTCAGGTCCTTCTGTCACACAAGGGGAGGTAGACCAGATGGTTAAGCCTGATTTCCCAATCATTCATCCAGTGTTCAGCTAGTGTCAAGATGTGTGCTGGGCAATGGGAAGATTATGAGAGTAAATTGGATATAGTTCATGTCCTTTTACATTTGATAGGATAGCAAGTTAGACTAATGTTAAATAAAATAATCCTGAGGTGATGTACTTTAGGAAGAGGGAAGTGTGTGGGGCTCTGGAAAGATAGGACCGAGTTGGCAGAGTGAGGAAGGTGTCTTGAGGAAAGCTGTTTACGTTGAGGCTGAAGGATAAGGAGGAGCGACGTTTGGATGAGGTAGACAAGCATTTCAGACAGACAGACTGCATTTGTGCAAGGTCTGCAGCAACAAATGGGTTGGGGTGGATTATGGAGCTTGAAGGAACATGTGGGCCAGCTGGAGGCTACATATGTTGTGGTCAGCATTTTGACCTTCTCCCACGGGCCACAGGAAGCCAACTGAAGTGTAGCCTGCTGAAGAATGAAGTTGATGTCTGAGGTTTCCTCAAGACTCACTGTTCTGGGGCTTTCCCCATGGTTGTATGACTTCTTGAAGACCTATCAGATTCAATATTCAGGTTCAGTTCAGACAAAAGACACAAAACAGTCACCTCAGCAATTCACTTCCTTTCTGCAGCTTGTTGAGGTCTGATGTATATATAAAGATAACTTTGTGTATGCAGGTTGGTGCCTTTGGCTTTGTTCTCCAGGGCTGAAGTTAGTCTGGACCAGACTCTTCGGTTCTCTGTTGGGCTCACTAGAAGGTTTTCAAAGAAAGTAAGAGGATTGTTATATGCCTAAGGCTCCTCACCAAGTAAGAAGATGGGAAACAGTGTCCTTCTGAACACCAGACTTTTCTTGACCAACTCCCTCAGGGCAAGATTTTCTGAGTCTTGCATGTGCCGTTGTTCTTTCCACTCCTGGGATGCAAAGACATTTGATAGCAGTGGGACCTCATTCAGAGGGACCTGGATTAGGAGGCTAGACAGTGTGCACGTATGCTAAGTCGCTTCAGTTGTGTCCGACTCTTTGGACCCTAGGGACTGTAGCCCACCAGGCTCCTCTGTCTGTGGGATTCTCCAGGCAAGAATATTGGAGTAGGTTGCCATGCCCTCCTCCAGAGGATCTTCCCGACCCAGGGAGCGAACCTGCCTCTCTTACGTCTCCTGCACTGGCAGGTGGGTTCTTTACCGTTAGTACCACCTGGGAAGCCTGGCTTGACACCAGTGACATCACTTATGGAGTGCTGCCTGGTGAGGGTGTTTTGTGTCCTTCTCCCATTCAAATGCCTCAGAGCCTGGTGAGCTAAGTGGGACAGGCATGCTTACTTTACAGGTGATGCAGTGGGGGCTTGGGAAGATAGGCACCTTGCCCACATCACAGAGTAAGTGGAAGAGCTGGGAGTTAAACCCAACATGGCAAACTCTGAGATCCAGACTTTTTAACCCCATGCTGCCTTCTGTGGAAGCTTCTGCTATTTATTTGGGGGCAAGAGCGGGGCAGATTTTAATCTCTCAGTATGCTTGTAACTCCTTCCTGCTTTTGAGTGGCTGTAAGTACGATAAACTCCATGGCCATGGTGCAGTCATCTATCTCTGAGACAGGACAGACGGAACGTGTGTCTGCAGGTGGTCCTTGCATGGCGGATGCCTGTGTGCACTCACCTGTCTCCACATAGGCAGCACCACGCGGCTCAGGAATGTCTCTGCAGCATCTGTACAAAGTGTCAGCTGTCCTCTGCCCCTCGGGAGATGCTTTGAGAATTGTCCTTGTCTTTCAGGAAGAGCATAAGTTGCATCTTCATTTGGATAAGACACCACCTGCATTTGGAATCTATTTATTCTCTAGTCTCCAAGGTAACAGCAGAGGTGGTGATCACAGAAACCCTCACTTGTGAAGGAAGAGTGCAGAGAGAGGACAAGAAGGTCATTTTCCAGTTTGGGGTATACTCTCTTGAGGCCTAGTGGCCCTGCTTGAGTGTACTGAAAGTAAGACAAAAATGGGAAAAATGAACTGCTTAATGTTCCCAATTTTGCAAAGAGTTATTGTTACAATTTTCCTTTCAAGTAAATAGACAAGGTGATTTGAAATGAAAGCAAATATGGTCTACAGTGCGAAAGGTACTTTAAAGCTTTCACTTCTTTATAGTTTTTGCACATTTTTTTTTTAATGGAACACCACCAGACATCAAACAGCAGAGCTATGCACTCAGAGCCCAAACGATGCTCTACTCTGACACTGTAATTTATGTAGCTTCTCCAAAGCATATGTGGTATAGTTTAGTGTTTAGTTTTTTTGGTAGAATCAATATGATAACCTTTTTTTGGTGATAGATTATTGTAAAATGAGTTTTCATCTTACAAAAAGACACCCAGATCTAGAATCTGAGAAGCAATTTTGTGTTGTGCCAATACTGAGTCAGTAGTCAAATCTGCCAGCATTTCCTTTGATGGTTCCACTGTACTGATATTACCTGGAAGGACACAGAGTTTGCATTATATAACAGAGAGCCTATCTTCCAGTAGGTGGCTCACAGGTAAAGAATCTACCGGGGGTGCAGGAGATGCAGGAGACACGGGTTTGATCCCTGAGTTGGGAAGATCCCCTGGAGGAGGGCATGGCTACCCACTCCAGTATTCTTGCTGGGAAAATCCCATGGACAGAGGAACCTAGTGAGCTGTAGTCCATGGGGTCGCAAAGAGTTGGACTCGACTGAAGTGACTGAGCTTGCGTGTGCACAGAGAGCCCATCTTAAGCTATGATGGCAAATCAGAGATGCATCTGACAAGGTTCCCCTTTGGATTCCATATGTCATTTCCTTTGCATTAATGAATGGGACTTCACTTATTTCTAGAGAGCCTGTTTGAAGGGTCCTGGTAGTTATCCCACAGAGGTTTGCTGCAGACATCTTTTGCTGTGTTATGTACATGTGTGTGTATATAAATGTGTGTGTATGCATGTGCGCTTAGTCGCTCAGTCATGTCTGACTCTCTGCAACCCCATGGACTGTAGCCTGCCAGGTTCCTCTGTCCTTTAGGATTTTCCAGGAAAGAATACTGGAGTGGGTTGCCATGTTATATATGCAAATATAAACCTCCCTCCCTGCCTTCCGCTCTCTGTTCCTCATTCTTCCTTCCCCCTTCCTTCCTCATTCTTTGGCCCTCCCCTCCCTCCAGTCATGCGTTGATCCCACTTCTATGAAGCATGTACCAGGCATGGTGCTGAGCACTGGACATTCACAGATAACTCAATCAGAGTCAGCTCTCTGAGCAGCCTCAACCAAGCACCCCAGCGACTAATGAGGAATGTATGAATGGGTTCAGAGTGCTGCAGAGGTCAGAGGGACCTGCCCTCTCTCGAGGAAGAAGAAAAGGCCGCCTGTTTACACCTGCCTGGGCCATCGCCTGGGAATGGGAGCACATGGGTTGAGCTGGGGAGAGAAAGGAGCTCCAAAGTCAAATGTGCGCCACTCAGAAAAACCTCACCCACCTGCAAATAGGCCGCTCCCAAGCTGCGTGATCTCAGCCATGTGACGTCACCTCTTGGGCCCCATTGTGCCCATCAGTACATGGAAGCCCTGAGGTCAGGAGCTCTGCCCAGACCTTTCCCATCTTCCAGGCTTCAGAGTGGAGGCAGTGGGCTGTGTTTGCCTCCCAACACACACTGCCTCAGAATCTAGTACTCCGGGAACTTTTCTGGCAGTAGTTTGAAAATCTCGCTTGTTGAAACCCAGTTTCACAGTTTCCTTGCTTCACTTCGCAAAGAGCCAGGGCATTTTATTTGCTACCCACTGCTTAATTGTGGCAACTCTCAGCACAATTAAGGTCTTATTGAGGAAGAAAAGGCTTTGATCACCTTTAACAACTCTTGGAAATCCCTCTAAGTGCTTCTGCTAATTCTCACCTCTTTTAATAGTGTGGGTATGCTCAGTCACCCCTGTCCCACCCTCTTACAGCCCCTGCCTATGGTTCCCCAGGCAGAGATGTTCACTGGCTTAATTATCGTGGAAGCTATTGTTAAAATAATATCTGCCATATCAATAGCACTGGGTTTCCAAGTGCAGCTTGCTGGAGTGAGCAGGGCTGTGAGCATGTAATTTGGAGCCGCATTCCCCCGCCCAGAGCGGAAGGGCTGCCTCGCGCCTTGTGTGGCACAGTCAGTGGATCCAGAGCCCAGCTCTGCGTCTCAGTCCAGGGGATTCCAGGGAGAATGGTGGGGCAGGCATGGCGAAGGGAGGGGCTCAGCCTGTCCAGCCTCTTGGGGCTCTTTCAGGAGCACAGGAGAGATGTGCCCACTTGATGTCAAACGAGGGGAGGTGCTGTGGGTGCAGGGAGCACTGTGCTCTCAGGCTCGGCCTCCCTCGCTCCCCATCTTTTCTGTTTCATATTCAGTGCTCCCATTTCATTTAGTTTATGTTTTCTAACTTCTCCATCTCTCTCTCTTTTTTCTGATGTTCTTTCTCAAGTCTATCAAGCATTGTAGAAAAGCTTTTGTATACATATTTATTGGAGAAGGAAGTGGCAACCCACCCCTGTATTCTTGCCTGGGAAATCCCGGACAGGGGAGCTTGGTGGGCTATCGTCCATGGGGTCGCAAAGAGTTGGACGTGACTGAAGCGACTAAGCATGCATACATATATATACACATAATATGCTGAATATATATATATTTTAGAAAACTTAGGAATTTTTGCCTAAGTATAAAAAATTTATGACATTTTGAATCACTTGCTTGATTTAGTATGGATAGAATGCTGCTGCTAAGTCACTTCAGTCGTGTCCAACTCCTAGATACCCCATAGACAGCAGCCCACCAGGCTCCGCCGTCCCTGGGATTCTCCAGGCAAGAACACTGGAGTGGGTTGCCATTTCCTTCTCCAATGCATGAAAGTGAAAAGGGAAAGTGAAGTCGCTCAGTCATGTCTGACTCAATGATCCCATGGACTGCAGCCTGCCAGGCTCCTCCGTCCATGGGATTTTCCAGGCAAGAGTACTGGAGTGGGTTGCCATTGCCTTCTCCGATAGAATGCTAGATTTCTAATTAAAAAAATAGATATGCAGCAAGCAACAAAGGTTTACTGTATAGCACAGGGAACTATAGTCAATATCTTATAATTATCTATAATGGAAAATAATTTGAAAAGTAGTATATGTGTGTGTGTATATATATATATATATACACATATATATAAATGAATTAACTTGCTGTGCACCTGAAACATTGTAAGTTAATTATACTTCAGTAATGCAATGAAGTGAAGTGAAAGTCACTCAGTTGTGTTTCATTTTTACAGTCCATGGAGTTCTCCAGTCCAGAATACTGGAGTGGGTAGCCTTTCCCTTCTCCAAGGGATCTTCCCAACCCAGGGATTGAACTCAGGTCTCCCGCTTGCAGGGAGATTCTTTACCAGCTCAGCCACAAGGGAAGCCTAATAAAATATATATATTAAGGAAAAAAAGGAAGTGACATTTTGACCAAGTGGGGTTTTTAGTTTTTTAAATTAATTAATTTTCATTGGAGCAGAATTGCTGTACAGTGTTGTGTTAGTTTCTGCTGTACAGTGAAGAGAATCAACTATATGTATACATGTATCTCCTCCCTCTTGGGTCTCCCTCCCACCCCACCCACCCCCGTCTCA